>JANAVB010031149.1:0-77079 GCA_029216955.1 Iris pallida
TAAAAAGCGGAAGATTAATGCCGCTCCGAAATTCGGAGAAGACGCCAAAGTGGATGAATTAAAGAGGAACCGTGTCATACTAAGGGAATGCGATGAACTCTTACTTTGGAAAGATGCGGATGAAGAGCTGAAGAAGCAATACATCGACATCGTAATTCCCAAAAAGAAGTGTTCAAAGTATGTATTCTGAACCCTTTTTTTCTTTTATTTTTTCTAGACTTTTTTCACAATTATGTAATGAGAATCTCTATTAATTTAATCTAAACTAAATTTATGTGCAGTGATATTGTATACTTATTTTTGCCGAAAGAGGGTGAAAATGAAGTTACTATCTAGCTGTTGGCAATAGACCTGCAAGACATACTCAACTATGAAGACATGGAGGCTGGCATACTGAACCTAATAATAAGGAAGCTGAGAGAAATTCAAGGCATTAAAAGAATGTATGCCCCATCAAGTTCAAAGGACGTGCAATTGAACCAGAAGCAAAAGTCGGTGCCCAAAACATTGAAACATAAGTGGTCTGCATTTTTGATGCCCTACACATTGGTAAGAATCCAAACAGAAAATCCATATTCACGTGTACACCGATAAAAAATGACATAAAAAATTACTCATGATATTGTGTTTTGTTTTTGGGAAACAGAACATCGTTGAACGTGCCATTGAACCAGAAGCAAAAGACGGCGCCCTTGAAACTTACAAAACAGATGTAGAAGACTTTGTCATGGATTTAGAGGACGACATAGAGTTACTATTCATCCCACTCTTTAATGTATCCATCAGACACTATACTCTGCTTACATTCAACTTTATCTCCTACGACTGGACACACTACAACTCCTTGAGGCAAACCACGTACGAAAAGGGCAAGGTGGATGCAGAATTAATGAAGAAAACCTTAGAGCCTATCGTCATAAGAAAATTTATATGATGAGGGAGAGATGTCCGGCGAAGATGGAGTATGAGAGCACAGTGCTGAATTGTTCTCCAAATTGCCCACAACAACAGGCACCCTACTGCCTCTTGTACACGACGTATTATATGATGAGCTTGATGAGTACTCCCTTCGAAATACCGAGAGAAAATGACGATGACACTAACCAGAAGATTACAATGATGAGGTTGGTATGGGCTAAGAAGTTGCTTTCAAGCAAATATGTAATACAAACCTAGCAATGACATTGTAAAACAACAATATAATTATGTAATTGGGCAAGGAACTTCTGTCTTTTATAAGCTCTGTCTTTATAATAAAATTATTTTTGAATTACATTTACATTGTCAAAACCACAAAAAGTTTGACTTTTATTTACATAGGAAAGTCTGAACTACTACATAAAATTCTACTACCAAGAAAAAGTTAAATGTGAGCAGCGTGCGGGCATCGTCAGAGCAATGGAACTCTTTGAGGTAAAGGAATTCCTTGAGGCAAATCACTTCATCGTGCATCGTCAGAGCAAAGGAACCGTTGGATGACTCCTTGAGGCAAATCACTTCATCGTGCATCGTCAGAGCAAGAGCAAGAGCGATCCCGGACCCAGTAACCAACAACATGGCACACATTCGATGAAGTGCACGAACACGAAATTCCTTAAGGCAAAGGAATTCCTTGAGACACAAGACCTGAAGCAAAGGAATTCCTTAAGAGCAAAGGACCTTGCAAAGGAATTCCTTGAGGCAAAGGACCTTGCAAAGGAATTCACTTCATCGTGCATCGTCAGAGCAATGGAACTCCTTGAGGCGAAGGAATTCCTTGAGGCAAATCACTTCATCGTGCATCGTCAGAGCAATGGAACTCCTTGAACAAAGGAAGTCCTTAAGGCAAAGGAACACCGTGCATAGTCGGAGCGAATCAAAGTGCGAGCGCTTCGACAGAGTGTGGGTTGGCAATCAACCTAAACCCTGCGGCTCTTCCAGTAACCAACATCGTGGCACACAGTCGATGAAGTGCACGAACACGGACAGTCCACTAGGCACATCTCAGTCTTCTGAAGGACTTCACCACTAAAGCTTCTTCAAACGAGGAGATCGACAACCAACAGGAAAGTGTATTGCCAAGGCGGAGGATCGATAGAGTCCATCTCCACAAGAAAAGCTAAGTGAGACAAGAACAAACTCTTCCTACACTACTGCCATTTATAGGCAAGGACAACTCGAACTCATGCGCCAAGTGGCAGTCACTTCGAGTTCAATTCAATTAATTTGCATTAATACCAAGGCATCTGTCCCTTCTCAAGTAAAGCTAAGTAAGACCAGAACAAACTCTCCCAACTACTGCCATTTATGTGCCATTAATACCAATGAATCTGCCCCTTCGAATTCTGCCAAGTCACCACCATTCTCCGTATACTGATGCGCCTAATTGACGGAGAATTGTAAAAAAAAGTTGACTATTAGAGCATCTCCAACCCTATTATGAGCAGCTGCCCCTTCAAAATGACTTTTGTATATATTGGAACTAGAAGAAGTGAAAAACTTGTATTGGAAGTTGAAAATGAAAGAGAATGCTATTATTCGTGTTTATATAAACGGATAATATCATTCTCCGTTTTGAATTAGACGGAGAATAGCATTCCTAGTGTTAAAACGATTGAGGATTCTATTCTCCATTTAATATGGAAGGGAGAATGGCATTCTCCGTGTAGTTTGAAACGGAGAATAACATTCTCGTTTAAATTAAAACGATTGAGGATTCATTCTCCGTTTAATTTGGAACGGATAATGGTATTATCCGTGTAACTTGAAACGGAGAATAACATTCCCAGTGTTAAAACATATTAGAATGTTCATTCTCCGTTTTAATTTAAACGAGAATGACATTCTTTGTGTCATATGAAACAGAGAATGCTATTCTCCGTATTGAATTAGACGGAGAATACCATTCCCAGTATTAAAACGATTGAGAAATGCTATTATCCGTTCAATTTGAAACGGAGAATGACATTCTCCGTGTTAAATTACATGGAGAATGTCATTCCTAGTGTTAAAACCCATAAGAATGACCGTTCTCCGTTTTAATTAACTCGATCTGTTTCAAATTAAACGAAGAATGGCTATTCTCTGTTTTATATCAACAGAGGACAGTTGACAGAAACCTTTTCCGTTTGGTCTGCTCTGTCTTTTCTAATAAAATTATTTTTGGGCAAGAAACTTCTGTCTTTTATAATGTATGGTCTGTTCTGTCTTTTATAATAAAATCATTTTTGAATTATATTTACATTGTCAAAACCACAAAAAGTTTGACTTTTATTTACATATGAAAGTCTGAACTACTACATAAAATCCTACTATCAAGAAAAAGTTGAATATGAGCTGCGTGCGGGCATCGTCAGAGCAAATCACTTCATCGTGCATCGTCAGAGCAAAGAAACTCCTTGAGGCAAAGGAATTTCTTGAGGCAAATCACTTCATCATGCATCGTCAGAGCATAGAAACCGTTGGATGACTCCTTGAGGCAAATCACTTCATCGTACATTGTCGGAGTAAAGGAACTCACTGAGGCAAAGGAGTTCCTGTGGCTCTTCCAGCATAAAAAAAATGGGCCGCGGCGATCCCGGATCCAGTAACCAACATCATGGCACACAGTCAATGAAGTGCACGAACACGAAAACTCGATACATCTCAGTCTTCTGATGAAGTGCACGAACACGGAATACCATGCATCGTCAGAGCAAATCACTTTATCATCAACGTGCCAAGGAGGAGCTTGAGACGAAGGAACTCTTTGAGGCAAAGGAACTCCTTGAGGTAAAGGAACACCGTACATAGTCAGAGCGAATCAACGTACGGGCGCTTCGACAGAGTGTGGGTTGGCAATCAACCCAAACCCTGGGGCTCTTCCAGAAACCAACATCATGGCACACAGTCGATGAAGTGCACGAACACGGACAGTCCACTAGGCACATCTCAGTCTTCTGAAGGACTTTACCACCAAAGCTTCTTCGAACGAGGAGATCGACAACCAAGAGAAAAGCGTCTTGCCAAGGCGGGAGATCGGTAGAGTCCATCTCCACAAGAAAAGCTAAGTGAGACGAGAACAAACTCTCCCTACACTACTGCCATTTATAGGCAAGGAACAACTCGAACTCATGCGCCAAGTGGCAGTCACTTCGAATTCAATTCAATTAATTTGTTTAATACCAATGCATCTTTCTCCTCTCAAGTAAAGCTAAGTAAGACTAGAACAAACTCTACCATCTACTGTCATTTATATACCATTAATACCAATGACTCTGTCCCTTCGAATTCTGCCAAGTCAAAAAAAAATTCTGCCAAGTCAACACCATTCTCCGTGTACTGATGCGCCAAATTGACGGAGAATTGTAAAAAAAAGTTGATTATTAGAGCATCTCCAACCCTATCGTGAGCATCTGCCCCTTCAAAATGACTTTTATATATTGGAACTAGAAGAAGTGAAAAAGATGTATTGGAAGTTGAAAACGAAAGAGAATGTTATTCTCCGTGTTTATATAAACGGAGAATAGCATTCTCCGTTTTGAATTAGACGGAGAATAGCATTCCCAGTGTTAAAATGATTGAGGATTCTATTCTCCGTTTAATATGGAAGGGATAATGGCATTCTTCGTGTAGTTTGAAACGGAGAATAACAATCCCGTTTAAATTAAAACGATTGAAGATTCTATTCTTCGTTTAATTTGGAACGGAGAATGGCATTCTCCGTGTAACTTGGAAGTTGAAAAAAAAGTTGTCTTGGAAGTTGAAAAAAGTAATTGTATTGTCTTCTCAAACTTTTGCATTGGAGAACATATTTTTATCTCATTGTCTTATGTGAATGACATCTTGCCACAAAGGAAAGACATATTCTTAAGTGAACGAAGTTTCATTTTATTCCACTTGCTCTTTGTCGATATTTCGCTTCCGTACTTTACAATTACAAAAACCGTGACCCGATTTTTTACAAACTCTATAAATTCTAGGCTTCGGGATAGTCTGACTTACTTTAGGCTGGCTAGATTTCCCTTGAGAAGGCCTTCCTTTAGTTGCTACCTGATTTGGCTCTTTAAAAGATTCATGCACTCCATGAACTGCATCAGCTACCATTTGTTCTTCTTCACCAATATCGGTCACCATTTTTTTCAACTCCATCAGAACCGACGACATCAACTCTGTTTCCTTCTCTTAAATTTTGCTTGATTTTTTACAATAATACGTAAACAGATTAACTTGTTCATTGATGGCAGCATACCTTCTGCTCTCAATACTGTCTGGGTGGATGAATCTTCTTTCTGTGCCAGGTCCAGAGAGATAACTCTCTTTGTAATCCTTGAGCCAACGAGTTTTAATCAAGTTCTCTGGAATATCTCCAATTTGTAATCTCTTCATAGCTGAAAAAATATGCCTACAAGGAATCCCCTTGGTCTCCATCCACAAGCAGTCATTTTATGATGTTGTCGGCCCGATCATATGTAACCTTCCGATTGACACTGTTTGGCGACATATACTTTTGGATAGTGCAAACTTCTGCCTCTCTTATGATGTGATGATGGAGAACAGTATATGTATCAGAACGTGTAATTTTCTTTCTTACCTCTATAAATATCGTTTTAGTATAAATTGCGGCAAATTTATCCTCTATTACGGCCATGCTAGTTTGATTCACAACTGGTGTTGAGAGTTTATCAGTGACATGCTTACTTATCTGGCCGTAACGTAAGGCCGCCAAACCGTGGTAACAATTTTCAAGGGCCTTCCATAGTGACAGCTTCTCATTCAAAAATCTTTTAAGAAATGCGTTCATAGATTCACATCTATTGTTGCAGTAGAACCACCAAAATAATTTCCACATAGGAATGTGTCCGCCCATCTCTCCCTCGTTTTGTACAATGCAGTGGTCCACTCATTGTTCTCTATATTATAATCCGTTAGCATCTGCTGCCAACAGTTTTCAAATTCTTCGACTGAATAGTACCTGTTTAGAAAATATGGACAATAACTAAAGTTGTAATATTGTAACAACAACATACTTCAAAGTAAAGTAGCAAGTATACGATGTACCTTTTAATTAGAAGACTCAATTTATTTGCAAAATCCTCTCGGTGTACATGTTTGGCTGTATTGTTTGGGATATGCCATAAGCACGTTCGATGAACTATGCTGGGCATTAAATCCTCAATTACTTTATTCATGGATCTGCAACCGTCCGTGAGAACTGTCACTAGTAATTTGCCATTCATATACTCTTGGAATTTTTCTAAAACCCAAGAATATGTCTTTGCAGTCTCATTATGGATCATTGCAAACCTAAACACACAAGTCATTGCATGATTGTTTGTATCCACTAGAACCACCAACGATATTTGACTTCTATTTGTTTATATGTAGAATCAAATGCTAGTGAATCTCCAAATAATTCGTAATTGAATCGACATGCACCGTCAGCCCAAAAGAGATGGATCAATCTGGAATCTTCGTCTACCTTGTACGCGTAGAAGAAATCTGGGTCAATGCCCTCCTTAGATTGAAGAAATGTAAGTGTTGTTATAGCATCAACATCGTCTAGTGCTTTACTATCTTTAGCTAAAGCGTTGTATAAATCTTTTTCGTCCATCCAACCTTATCCCAGCCACCTTTCTGGTGGACAATTAAATTCCATATATCTCCAGTCCCCATCCCTGATTGCTTCATAAGCTTAGCTTGTTCCAACTTTGTAGGTGATATCTTACGATGGGATCTCAAAAAAACTGTTTCATAATCATTCGCCAGGCTATGGTTGTGATGTACGTGAAATTTTTTGACGACCCACAGATTTGTAGAATTGGTGAACCCAATACGAAAAATTGTTTTACAACCACTTTTGCTTTCACTTCTTGGCTCACGAACCCTGTTAGGAGCTTCATTGTATTTTTTGTCTGAATCCCGCATTCGAACAACACCAACTACGGACCATCACCATCCCAGATTTGTTTTTCTTTACTTCGTTACTTTCTAATACTGAAACCAACTGCTTTTGAATATATCCGGTAGAATGTCTCTGCTTCTTCAATAGAGTTGAACTGTAAGCCAACAATATCTTCATGTAAGAGTTCTGTTGGAGCTTTGTTAATGTTGGCAGACTGTAATATTTTTTCATCGTCGCTGTATCGAAATCCAATGGAGATTCACCATCGTCCCTAAGAATAGAATAAAACAAAATAAGTATGAGAAATAATTGTAAAATTATAAAGCATTTCTTAAATCCATTAGAAATGGTGATGCAAAATAACATTCCGTTGTTTGCGTTGATGTCATCGTCATCGTTATGATGCATTCTTCCGTTGTTTTCTTCATCTTGTTCTTTGTTGTCTCCTAAGTTAACAGCTTCCAAACTTTGCTCATCATCCAAATCATCTGACACTGTTCTTGAAACGAAGCTTTCTTCATCGACTAAATCTTCCATACGATGATCAGTTTCTCCATGTGACGTCTCCATTGAAGAAAATAGAGTGTGTTAGAAACCAACAGAAGAAACGAAGGACGAGAAACAATACAAGAAGGAAGAGTAATGCTATTCGTACCTCCAAATTGTTCCTCTAATATATTGCCCTCCTTATGTGGCATCTGATGTGGCATGTTAAATAATATTGTGTGTCATCTGACATGACTGATGACATGACAAATTTTAATCCAAAAAGTTAACTACCCAATTTTCTCCATAATAATTTAACGTTAATATCAATGTTAATTTAATGTTAATATTAATTTATGTTAATATTAATATTAATATTAATGTTGATGTTAATATATTATTGTTAATGTTAACGATAATATTAATTTTAATTTTAATGTTAATGTTAATGTTAATGTTAACATTAATTTTAATGTTAATTTTAATTTTAATTTTAATTTTTTAAAAAATTTGCCACGTCAGCTGCCAGATCAACATATCACGTCAGCTGCCACGTAAGGAGGGACAGTTTGAAAGTTCAATTTGGAGGTACAAATAGCATTATTCAGAAAGAAACAACTTCCAGCAAGGCAACAACACAACCTTTTCGTCTTCCTTGTACCTCCGCCACGTGGCCCTCTTTTGATGGATCATGAAAATCTTAAGTGATTCTAGAAGCAAGCATTTTTAAGGAAACAACTTCCAACAACACAACTTTCTCGTCTTCTGGGTACATATATTATTAAATTGTGTAGCTAATAACGCATGAGGAAGCATGCAGCAACATTCTCCACGTGGCCCTCTTCTGTAGGATAACGCATGCAGCAGCATTTAATGCTATGCAACCCTATTGTCTTGTTATGTGTTGTGTATCCTATGTGGCATAAAGCACAAGACAATATCTTGTATAGGTGGCAAGATTATATTCACAAATGACAATAAGTTTAAAAAGTCATCTCCAATGCAAAAGTATTGAGAAGACAATACAAAGTAATTTTTACAACTTCCAAGACAACTTTTACTCTTCTAATGATATAGTATTAGTGTTTATTATTAAATTGTATAGCATAACGCATGTAGCAGCATTTAATGCTACAGGATCTGTTGTGTAATTATTTCTAATGATATGGTATTAGTGAACACAACCTGTGAGAGAGAACCCGAGAGAGAGAGAGAGAGAGAGAGAGAGAGAGGATCGAGCTCGGCTAGATTTTAAACTTAAAATTCAATTTTTGATTTTCATTACTAATAACTAGTTCGCACGTACGAGTTTAGACGAACACTAACCGAGCTCGAGCAACGTGACATCAGCTAGGTTTCTAATACTGTGGCATTCCTGTTAATTTAAATTTTACAATATTATTGAAACTAATATTAATACTAAAATTTAAAATAGTTTTTGATTTAACATTTACTTCAAACTAGTTAAAGTTAAAATTGTATTCTTTTTTATTTAAAATGTACAATATTATTGGAACTATAATTAATATTAACATTCGCTTGTCCCATAGTTTAAGTCGTATTTCACTGCTTGTTGCTTAAGTCTATGCACCCAAAGAACTTGATTGTTCAAGTCAAACGCGTGCACAGCACATTTCCTCGATGCAAGGCTTGACGTAGCCCTTGCTTGTCAAGTCGTTGCACGAACACGTTAGAAAAGAGTTTTGTTGGGCTATCGAAGTTATAGCAAGCACCGTCCCCTGTTGTCTGCGAACCTAATTCACGATCGCACAAGACATAGTCATATGGTAATCCGAGATAGCCGTTCTATACATTGCACACATTAAGTAAAGGAAACTTTGAGATAGTCGTTCCATACATTGCACACATCCCTCAATATACAATAAAGTACTCCATTGACCTTGAATGGAGGGACGTTGAGCCATCTTCCTTGGACAATTGAGAGTCTTCAAAAGTGGAGTTACGGGACAAGTCTTCGACGTACGACCGAAGCTTCAAAATCACGAGCGTCACCGAGCGAGTTAGCTATCTATTATGTGATCTTTCTAACCATCCTGATCAATTAGCATGTCAACATGTTTCGAGGCAAGCATATAAATTTATAAGCAATAAGCAGCTATCATATTCATCTCGTGTCACGTGCATTTATTAAGCAGTGAAAGGGTGTGAAGGCCACTGGCAATGTCAAGCCATCACGGACTATAGCTAGGTTAGACGGCGACCCTTTTGCGGCGGATAGCGAGCCCTGTGAAAAAGTTTTCGAATAACCCACGCAGATGTAAGGCTGGCGCTTGCTATACTCGTTCCTCCCGGGCCGAATCGGTCCCTTGGCCTAGGAATGGATTGGTTGAAGGAGCAATACGCAAGAATAGACTGCCATATTGGAAGGATTATTTTTGGTATTCCCGGTGAGACAGAGTTTTCATTTTCCGGTAAGGCAGAGTTTTCACCATCGACTTGATTCCAGGGACGACACCAGTATCGGAGAGAATCTACAGGATGGCACCTTCAGAGTTGAAAATCTTGTACAAGATGATTGAAGAACTCAGAACCAAAGGATTCATCATGCTAGTGGATCGCCTTGGGGAGCACCGATGCTTCTTGTGAAGAAGAAGGATGGTACGTCAAGATTATGTGTTGATTATCATACGTTGAACTCTATAACAATCAAGAACATGTATCCTCTACCAAGGATAGATGACTTATTTGATCAGCTCAAGGGAGCGGCTGTATTCTTGAAGATTGACTTGCGGTCAGGGTACCATCAGATCAGAGTCAGAGAGCAAGACATCCCCAAGACAGCATTCAGATCGAGGTATGGACATTGGGAGTTCCTTGTTATGCCATTTGGAGCGACCAATGTGCCAGCCGTATTCATGGACCTCATGAATCGTATCTTCATGCCCTATTTGGATCAGTTCGTGATAATGTTCATAGATGACATCTTAGTCTATAGCAAGAGTGAGGCAGAGCATGAGCAGCATCTTCGTGTAGTTCTCACTACACCAAAATGGACTATTTGCGACAGTTAGATTTGTCAAACAACAACGTATTAAAATTGTCCTTTTTTTCGACGGATTGAATTTGTTGTTTCATATCAAAACCTATTTCATTAAACACTATATTTAGATTTGACAAATAAAAAATGTTGTTTATTAAACCTCTGATGAAAACTCTAGCACTCTCGAAAATTTTGGGGAGGCAAAACTATTCCAATCCCGTGCTCCCAAAACTCCGCTCCCCCCAATTTTTTTTTTACTAAACTTCAGTTCCCCCCCACCCCTCCAAAAATTTTACCTAAGTTTTTTTACCAAGCTCCGCTGGAATCCCGCTCCCCTTCTCCATATTTGACCTATTCTTCCAAAACTTCTCCCCGCTGGAAATCGGTCGCTCCCGCCGGAACCCGCTGGACCCGCGCCACCATCAGGTAACCATCTCCTCTCCAAACCTCCGTTAGAACCCGCGCCGCCGCTGCAAGCTCCACGGGGCAGAGGATTGTCACGACGGGCGGAGGTTGGAGATGACAGATTTGTGTATCTTTATAGGTTTTAATATTAGTATTTGTTTTTATTTATTTTCTAGGGTTTTATTTTTTTGTGTTTTCTCGATCCTCCATTCTCTCTCAAATTTCTCACAATTTTCTGGTTCTTTCTTTCTCTCTAGGTCAGCGGTGGAAGAAGGAACTTCTAAAGCCAGGGTTTATTGATCCTCATATAAGAACTTCCAATCTCGAGGTATAAGTCTGACATTAATTCTTCTTAACCAGTTGATCTACACCATGTAATTTGTTTCAATTTGTAAAGAATCTGATCTTTTTTTTCATTTAAATGCCAGACATAATATTAGGATTTTACATTAGCAATCTCTCAAACAAACCTATGCTGATGGTTAAACTGTTTAGTATCTCTCTGAAACAATTTAATGGTGTGAATTATAGGTTGCGATCTTATTTGATATGGATTTTAGTGACTTTCATCTGTGAGCATATGTAGAAAAGTAATTGATAAGTTCATTTTATCAATATCGACATCTTCACTTATTTGAGTTTAATGTTTGAATTTTTATTGTGATCTTATATGATGTGTAGTGTTTCGCCTTGCATTTATATTTACATGCCACAAGAATGGGTGTTTCTTTTACCGAATGATATGTTTTGAAAACCTACTAAAAGGTTTGTTGTGGGCATAACTAGAACTATGCATCCTCAAATTACTGATAATCTGTCATGGCTATGGTTCAGAGTGGAAAATGACACCATTATCACGATTAAAAATTTAACCTATACTGCAATTTATTCTTAAAGGATGGATGGCTTTTATTTTTATTAATTCTAGTTTGCCATCTTAACTGGCACTTTCATTTGTTATAACTGTGCCTTGAAGATTTTACTAAAAATTTCTCTAATGATGTTGCTTTCAACAACATATACATTTTCAAGAAAATCTTGCTTGTAACTTTTAGATATTTCCTCACAAAATGAGTAAGGTTGATTTTGAAAGTCTTAAGCGCACAACCAACTATAGTAAAAAGTGGTGATCTGAGCACTAATATCCAAAATGATTCAGCTCCCATAGCTTTCCCCTCTTTTGTGGCAGTTTGAAAGACCAATTTCATCTGGTATTCACGTGTGTTGACTAATAGATGTATATTAGCTGAAACCAGTGCAAAATTGTACAGGTGAATATTTTTTTAGTGAAATATATAGAACACTACAATGATTAAAACATGATCTAAATCCAAGGGTCCAAATTAGTCGTATTAAAACATGATCTAGATCCGACAGTCCAGATTAAATTCCTTTACAATATAACCTCATTTGTCAAATCTATCTTGCTCTTCTAATCTTTTGTGAACTTAATGAATGCTCCAAATGTATTTCAGATTTGTCTGCTTCTCTTTTTTCATTGAGTTCATTTTTTTCCTATGACTTATAATGATGCAAATATATTTGGATATGTAGATGTCTCGTACACACCCAAGTAAGGATTGGATGGATGCTCCTAAATTATCAGTCGAATATCTTGAAGGCGTCACATCATTCATTAAGTTCACAAAGGATACTTTGGGAGAAAATAATTGGTATCTTTGCCAATGTGATAAATGTCGTAATTATAATAGAGGGAAAAAAGTCTAAAGGTTATAGCTGAGCATTTGGTTTGTAATGGAGTAGACAAGTCATACAGAACTTGGGTTAATCATGGAGAACATCATCGATTAATGATTGTACTGGAGATGCCTTTTCGAGAATGGCGGACATGTTCCATGACACATTTGGACGTGTTGATCTTGAGGACCTTGAAGAATGCTTGGATGAGTCTAATCAATGTAATGATCCAGATTATCAAGATGACTTTGATGTTGATTATAAGAAGAAGCTAGAAGATGCAATGCAACCCCTATATCCTTCTTGTGAGGGTCTACATACAAAATTGTCAGCAACAGTAGAATGTTGAGCATGAAAGCTAGACATCAATGTTCGAGGCATTTTTTACAGAAATGTTGCAATTTATAAAGAAGATTTTACCGGATGGAAATACTTTACCGGAAACCATACACAAAGCTAAGAATATGGTCAAGCCTTTTCGCATGAAGTGTGAGATATTCATGCTTGCCCTAATGATTGTATACTCTATAGGAAAGAAAATGCAGATAAAAATTGTCCCAAGTGTGGTGAAGCTAGATGGAAACCGACTGAAAACTCAAAACCAGAAGGTAAAAAGTTACCGAGGAAGAAACTAAGGTACTTTCCAATTACTGAACGGTTGCAGCGTATGTATAGAGTGCGATGGATAGCTGATAATATGAGATGGCATGAGCATGCAGAAGATAGCAGTACACACATGAGACATCCAGTGGATTCCTCTTGTTAGAAATCTATAAATATGAAGTGGCCTGAGTTTGCTACTGATATATGGAATGTTCGTCTAGGACTCGCTACCGATGGTTTCAATCCTTTTGGGATGAACAACTCCTACAGTTGTTGGCCTGTCATGATCGTCCCATACAATCTTCCTCCATCTCTATGCATGAAAAAGGAATTTACCATGTTCACAATGTTAATTCCTGGTCCTAGTGGTCCCGGCCATAACATTGATGTCTATTTGCAACCATTAGTCGATGAGTTGAATGAGTTCTGGTCTGTTGGAAGCGTATATGCTTCTTTGACAAAGACGAACTTTACGATGAAAGCAATTTTGATGTGGTGCATACATGATTTTCCTGCCTATGCACATATTTCTAGATGTAGAACTGCTGAAAGATATGGTTGTCCTGTATGTGGTGAAGGAACAGATGCAGAGTGGCTAACTAATTGGAAGAAGTTTGCTTACATGGGTCATAGAAGATTCCTAAGAGATGATTCACATCCTTTTAGAACTTAAAAGTCAAAATTTAACGGATATAAAGAACATAGAAAGGCTTCTAAACGTTTGTCTGGTTTCCAACTATTAAGTAAGATGCAAAATGTCCAGACGGAGTTCGGAAAGGTGGCAGGTAACAAGAGGAAGCGTTCAAATGATACAAGTATTCCATGGTCGAAGAAATCAATTCTATTTGATTTGTCATATTGGAAGGTGATTAATGTTCTTTTATTTGATAACATTTTTGTTGTCTTAATATGTTTACTACTTCGGGAAGATCTATTATGAACATAATTTTTCTTTTATGACAGGAATTGCCTATTCGTCACAATGTGGATGTGATGCACGTAGAAAAGAATTTTGCTGAAAATTTGTTTGCAACAATAATGGACACTAAGGGGAAGTCTAAGGACGGTATTGAAGCACGTAGAGATTTAGAGTTGTCGAAGATAAAAAAATAATTATGGTTGGTGAAACAAAATGGCAAAGAAATTATGCCGAAGGCACCTTTTTCCTTAACTAAGTCAGAGAGAAATAATTTGTAAAACTCTTAGTAACTTGAAGGTTCCTATCGGTTACAGCGGGAATTGGAAACATAAAGTATGTTTGCAGGAATTACAATTCAAAGGATTGAAGTCTCACGATTATCACATTCTCATGCAAGGGTTGCTACCAGTATTTCTGATGCATGGGTTCAAAAAGGATAAGCCTTTGCGTGCGGCAATTCGACAACTCTCAATATTCTTCAAAGTTCTCTGCTCTAAGGTTATTGATCGCAAAGAGCTTTCTATCAATCAACGCCTCGTGGAGACATTGTGTGTGTTTAAAATGTATTTTCCGTCGTCATTTTTCGTTTCCATGACACACGTTGTTATACACTTAGCAGAAGAAGCCCTTGTTTGTGGACCGGTTAGATATAGGTGGATGTATCCTTTTGAAAGGTAGAATCTGAAGAACCTTTTAAAATTCTCTTATTTTTAACTCATATTCTATGTGATTTGGGCTATGAACATGGGAACTTTTACGTAGGATGATGAAAACTTACAAACGGTATGGTCGGAACAAGACTTTTATCGAGGGATCTATTGCTGAGCAATATATCTTAGAAGAAGCAATGAGATATTGCATGGAGTACATTCCTGAAGGTAAGCAAAAAAGCTATAAGCATGAAGGAATGATATATACCGATGATGATGTTGAAGGTCCATACCCAATCAATACTGAAGGAAAAGGTTACCGTCTGTCTAGTTTGCAATACGAACAAGCACGCAAATGGGTTTTGAAGCATTCTACGAAAATACAGAATGGGAGGAGTAAGAAACACTTTAACACAATTTTAATTAAAATCTCAGTTCAATTTTCTTTCTGTACTTTGTAAATTGAAACACAAAGTGAGTAAAGTAGCTTTATATACTTTATTTTCACAGGAAATACAAAGTATATGTTCAGAGCCTTAAATTTAGGGGAAAAAACTAGAGAGGAAGTCTCCAAACAAAAAGCCCATGGATTATATTCCTTGGATAAGACAATAACTTCAGAATGAGGAAATGACTCCTTTTAAGAGGCTTGCGAATGGTCCAGATTATAAAGCTATATCGTATAATGCCTATACAGTAAATAGGTATATTTTTTATACAGTCGATGCTGAGCTAAACTTGACCACACAAAACAGTAGTGTTGCCATGAATGCTCTAACCTCTTTTAGAGCAAGTGCCAAAGACAAGAACATTGAGGATGCGGATGCAGCTTATTATGGCATTGTCAAACAAATCCTTGAATTGAATTATTATGATACAAACATTCTTCTATTGTGAATGGGTGCGTACGGAAGACAAAGTAAATGGATGTGTAGTGGATCCAGAGACAAATTTGATTTTCGTAAATTTTACGAGGTTTAAAAAAAATACAAGTGAAGATGATGAGCCATTTATCCATGCTTCACAAGCAACTCAAGTCTTCTACTGCAAGGATGAAACCCGAGATAATTGGCATGTTGTTTTAGAGTCCCTGAAAAAACTAAGTCATGAAGTGGATGCTTATGAAGATCCGTTTGTTTTTACTGGTGCAGCTGACGAAGCTTTATCGATATCAGCAGCACTTGCTAAAGTTTTAGAAGATGATGAAAATTATTGATTATTGACATTTTAGATTGTGATGACACTTGTGTAATCTGAGGATATTTGTGTTTGTTTGGTTATTGACATTTTAGTTACTTGTGTTTGTTTGGTTATCAACATTGTAGTTGCTATCTTAGTTTTGTTTTTTGCAGAAATGTGTTTTTTAATCTTAGTAAATGTGACGATACATTTCAGTTTGTTATTTGATGTTATTTGTGTTTTCTTTTTAGTTTCATTATGTCAGGTGATGGAGTAAATGGAGTAAACAGTGCTGGAAACACAAGTATAGAAAATCATGTTGACGGCAATAACAGTTCAAGTGGGAGTCAAGGAAACATAAGTACACAAAATCAATTAGTTGGTTATTTTTGTGTTTGTTTTCTTAGTTTTAATTATCATGTTGACGACAATTAGTCCTAATATTGGAATTTTTTTTCCATAGGTACACAAAAGGTAGTAATATTTAATGAGTATGGACAACCTATGGATATTGGATCAACACAATTTTCATCGGCTGTTGGAAAGATAGCAAAAGCACATTGTCCACCTGGAATTGAGGATTGGAGACGAGTTCCAAAAAGTATTAAAGAAGACATATGGAAAAGTGTTAAGGTGAGTAAATTTGGTTTCTTAAAGAAGAACATATTTTGATTCAGTCCTGCTACATTATTAGTGTTCCTATACTGCTATGTGCACACTGCACAGGCAACACCTGTGCACAGGGTGATCCCCATGCCCCTGCTGCCTGTGGCTCTTGCTGTGCAAGTGCACTACCACCTGCTCATGTGCATGGACTCAAAAACCTGCTGCTGATGGCATTTGTTTCAATTGTTTCAATTATTTCAATTATTTAGTTGTACGTCTACTGTCTCTAGAGTCCATTATTTGATTGTGATATAAGCATTTCATTTATCCTACTCAAGTATCAGTTGAGGATGCATCAAGGTTCAGGAACTGAATGTATATGGGGACCGGACATGTGGTCTGGACTGCCATGAGGATATGGGAATATGAGTATTGATACTCATGATGTGTCTGATACTCTAGTGAAACAAGATGGCTGAACCTGAATGTATATAGGGACTGGACATGTGGTCTGGACTGCCATAAGGATATGGGAATATGAGTATTGATACTCATGATGTGTCTGATACTCTAGTGAAACAAGATGGCTGAGTTGTTCAGGTAAAATGGGGAATTGATCATCAAGGGTTGGACTTGAATGGATGCAGGGAATGTCTAAGAGGCAGAACATCAAATGGGGTTTATGCTCGAGCCCTTGCTTGTATGAAACAAGGTACTCAAGGCCTGATGTCTAGATGATGCAGGACATCATCTGCATTCAGAAAAGGAACAGAACATTACCACAAATCCGATACTCAGTTCTGAACTTTGGATATGTAGGGGACAGGACAGATTATTACAAAGAGGGTCATGGACATTAGAATGGTTTGGTAGGGATTAGAACAATGCATTTAATTTAACAATAGGAAGACTGACAATAGAGTATAAATGACTGAAACGAAAATGGTTAACGTTATTATACATCAACTAAAGAAGTCAATAGAGCAGATAATGAGGACTGGACATAAACAAGAGGGACAAGTCATTCGAATACAGGACATGGTGATAAGGGAATCATCTTGATATGGGGACATATTGTTTAGTTGTACATCCTGAATGTATATGGGGACTGGACATGTGGTCTGGACTGCCATGAGGATATGGGAATATGAGTATTGATACTCATGAAATTTGAGTATGTAGGGGACCTCAGAAATTTGCATTCAGAAATATGAATATTGGTCTGGACAGGACATCATCTGCATTCAGAAATATGAGTATTGGTCTGGACAGGACATCATCTGCATTCAGAAATTTGTATTCAGAAATTTGCATTCAGAAATATGAGTATTGGTCTGGACAGGACATCATCTGCATTCAGAAATGAAACAGAACATTACCACAGATCCGATACTCAGTTCTGAACTTTGGATATGTAGGGACCTCAGAAATTTAAGATAAAGGTTTTGTTGTTGAATAGGGTATACCAAGATTGCCTTGTCCATGCTGCTGTCTCCTTATTCATGTCTGTGCAAAATAGCTTCAAGTAGAACTAGTGTTCATTTGTTAGTTGATTAGTTAAGTAAACAAACTCATCTCAATAATCATGTAATATAAAATAATTGTACATCTACCAATCACATAATTTTGTTGATGAATCTATGATGTGTCTTAAGGTGGCATACTTTGTTTGACAAGTAAACTCATACATATAGCATATTGAGTCCACATACTTGTTCCAAGTTTGCCAATTATTCCTAGTTGCAGTGTGCAAATATCTTAGAATGTGTAAAAGGTGCAAATAGCACCATTTCTATTACCTTAAGTAAAACTTCAAATGTACTCCATAGCCTTCCAAGAATGAGCAATATACGATTTGTTTTTTTTTAAAGTTGCTAATTTGAGATAAAGGTTTTGTTGTTGAATTGGGTATACCAAGATTGCCTTGTCCATGCTGCTGTCTCCTTATTCATGTCTGTGCAAAATAGCTTCAAGTAGAACTATTGTTCATTTGTTAGTTGATGAGTTTCAGTAAACAAACTCATCTCAATAATCATGTAACATTGTATAAAATAATTGTACATCTACCAATCACATAATTTTCTTGATGAATATGATGTGTCTTAAGGTGGCATACTTTGTTTGACAAGTAAACTCATACTTATAGCATATTGAGTCCACATACTTGTTCCAAGTTTGCCAATTATTCCCAGTTGCAGTGTGCAAATATCTTAGAATGTGTAAAAGGTGCAAATAGCACCATTTCTATTACCTTAAGTAAAACTTCAAATGTACTCCAGTTGGTAAGTTGTTTTTCATAAGTAGATATCTTGAGTTTAAACCCCATTATCCACATTATGGTTGTATTCTAATATTTTTTGTGGTAAATCCTATATAATATCCCTTTAATTTTAAGTCGGTGTACTTTAGCTCCCGTTAACCCCCCCTCCTGCTTCTGTCACTGTATACAGGCTAGTTACTGGAATAGATCATATTTGTCTTCTAATATTTTTTGTGAAAAAGGCTACTGTTATAGTTACTGCAGAAAGTGTCAAACTAAAAGGATATTAATATAGTTCTTTGTTGATAGTGTGTGTAACTAGAAAAGGGTAAATTCAGAATCTTAAATTTTGTCTGAGATGAGAGAATCCCATTACCATCATTGAGAAGCGAAACTCAAATGTGAAATTAAATGGTCGCTGAAATGATCGTGGTCTGATCATTCCATCCAAGCCTGGGTACAGTGTTGCTTTTTTTTAAAAAACAACATCAAAATTGGTTGGTAACATCTACTTATGCTTTATTCATTTGCTAGCTAACATTTTTGTGCAGTGTTTAAAAGTAGGGTGGTGGCTGCCTTAAAAATCTACTTCTGCTTCTACTTTTTGCAAAACAGAAGGAATCTCAGGAAAAAGAATTCCCAGTATTGCTTGAGTATTCCCAGGTTTAATATGGATGCACATAAGATTGCTGGGGAGATCAGGAAAGAGAATCCCATTTCTATCAACAAGAAGCGAAACTCAAATGTGAAATTAAACGGTCGTGGAATTGGTTGCTGAATGGGAAACTCAAATGTGAAATTAAATGCTGTCATATTAAGAACAGATACTATATTTAATAAGATGTACTATTGTGTGTGCTTTTTGCACATAGTTCCTAAAATCTCACTTATTTTCACAAAAGTCCCCAAATCTTGTTATTTTCATGAAGTCCATAAATTACTAACAAGTGGGTTATGAGGGAATTAACTTAATCGATGGAAACTAGGAATACTCAGTTAACTAGAACATAATCTAGTTTATTTACACTTCTGCAATGGTATGCCAATTAAACTTTCCCCATTACATGATAATGAACATTAAGTCATATATAGTGATGTCTTTTGAGTTGACGCCCAGTAATATAAGCATCACAAGGTTGCTTTAGTCAACTTACGTTTATACACATCTCTTTTGGTGAAAATTACTTTACTGATCATCTCATTACTCATGATGTTCCTTAGATACGGTGATTTGGTGATTGGGATGTCTTCAGATGCATACATGTATATGTTAAATGGGATTTTCACTTTAAACATTGTTCTCGTGTTTCCATTACTGATGTGTTTCTAACCTAACATGTTAAATTTTGCCTCATTTTGTAACTAATTTGATTTATTTTGTGTGTGTGTGTGTATATATATATATATATATATATATATATAATTGTTATTGCAGATTTCATATCAAGTACCAGAAATTTATAAGATAAAGTTTTGAAAAAAGCTAATAGTGCTTGGAGGAATTGGAAGGAAGAACTTCGAAAGATTTATGATAGGGCTGGAACTGTTGCAGAGCATAAAATATTGTGGTAGAAGATATAAAGAAAGAAGATTGGGAAGCTTTTGTTGAATTACACTCTACAGAAGAAGATCAAGTTCATCGTGATTGTGGAAGGAATACGAGAAAAAGGTTAAGATATTACATACAACTGGTAGGAAAGGTTGTGCGAGGGTTAGCGCATGAACTGGTAAAGATGTTAATAATATATTATCTATCATTTTTTCATATTTCAATGCAATATGAAATTATGTTAATAACCTTATTTCTTGTCTTGATGTAGAAAAAGGCAAGTCCTACAGGTGAAGTTAATAGATTTGTGTTATACTTGGCTACACATCTAAACACTAGTAAAAATAATCCTACGCGTTTTACCCAGTCTACGACCGGGTTCGAATACTTAGTAAGCTTAACTTTTGACTTCTTTCTTCTCATATATTTAGTAAATCTGAATACTTAATAGCTATATTTGTCTCCTGTTTATCTTGTAGGAAAAATTAAAAGGCTTATAGATGAAGATCCCTACTTAGGAGAGAAATATTTGGACAATGATGCTGTTGCAATGGTTTATATGATTCTAATTAGTTTTCATGTTTGTTTATAATTTTTACAAGTTCATACTATATAATTAATCTCTTCTTCTAAAAATTGTTTAGGTATTGGGCCGTGATGGTAAGGGTTATGTGCATGGAATGGGTCAAGGTGTTTCAAAGACGGAGATTCGTGCTTCAGCTGCAAGTCGGGAGATTGCTCGTAGAGAAAACAAAAGAACGATGCTTTTCTAAATCGGATAGAGAATCTTGAACAAACAGTAGCCTCCATGCAGGCTGCAGCATCTAACAGTACTCCTAGATCAAGTCAATCTTCATCACAATTTCACATTCCTAGTCCTTCTGAGGTGAGTAGTTTCTACATCAAGTCAATCTTGCATATTACCTTGTCTGTTTGTTGTATATGACAATATGTATCCATATTACCTTCAATCTTCCATATTACCTTGTCTGATTTAACTATGAGAAGTAATATACTAATTGTGTGCAATTTGAAATACATGTAAAGTTAACATTTTTCATATTAAATAAAGTCATACCCCCAATTATTTATAGATTTTCTGCACTTGTTGTAGCTAGGTTCAGTGCATAAATTGATGATTATAAACCTCATGTAATGGAAAAACATTAGTTATTTCAAAATCATTACATGATTGTAAACCTCATTTAACGGGAAGAGAGATGTCCATGAAGCAAACAGAAAATATGTCCAATTCACATGTGGATATATTTTTTGTTCTTTTCTCGCTACATGATATATGCATGATCTCTCTCAGATTTGGATCCAAATACAACCTACATTTATGTAAGTTTCTTTTTGTCTAGTAGGTTCAACCCATATATTATAACATGTGGATAAATATTTTTCCATATCACAAAATAATTGGTTCAACCCATTCTTTCTCATTTAATGTTGATCTCTCAAGACTTGCTCCTTATATATGCATTAGCTTAATTCTATACTCATGTTTTTTTATTTGTATATAGGGACATGATCAGTCTACCTTGCCCATAAAGACTTGTCTTTTGAAGAGCTTTAGAAAGAAAGCTGCTGCTATTGGACGTGTGAATACAGATGCACCGTTGAATGATGAAGCTTATAATATTATTATCGATGACGTTTTGACGGCAATAAGATGTTGTTCGATAGAGATGGAAAGTTTGATGATATTACTATCGGGAAAATGATCAATTGGCCAAAATATTCGGTTCAGTTTGTGAGGTTTTAAAATTCTTTTTTTTGTAGTGCACTTGTAAGCAAGCAATATCATTGTCTTCTTTTTGTTCATCATGAGAATAAAAATATTGTGAGCTAGCAACATTGGAGTTACTTTTATGTTTGATAGATTGGTGCTATGTAAACTTGATACATTTATTACTTAATACTATTTGGATTAAGTTTTCTATTGTCGATGGTTGTTGATGTCGATATAAAATTTATTTTCAGATGGTTTCAATTTATAGAAGATGAACAGGTTTAAATAGATTTGATATGAATGATTGAGATTCTTATTATTAGATTTCCAGATAAACGACAGACATGAACTATTGAAAAAACAAAAGTAGATTCAACCAATTCACACGTTATTTGAAGTTCAATCCGTTGTTAATTGACAGATAAGAACTGTCGTTTTATTCAAGTATTAAACGACAGTCCAAAACTGTCGTTTAAATTTTGGGACGCGCAAGTAACGACGGATCGTCTGACAGACCAAAACTGTCGTTAAACGTGATTACGACAGTTTTGGTCTGTCGAAAAATGCATGTTTTGGCGTAGTGTCTTTAGATACTCAGGGAACACCAGTTGTACGCAAAGTTCAGTAAGTGCAAGTTTTGGCTGGATCGTATCTCGTACTTAGGTCACATCATCACCAGAGGTGGAGTGGAAGTGGACCCCCAGAAGATAGTGGCCATAGAGACATGGCCAGTACCTAGCACCGTCGCAGAAGCTTGGAGTTTCCTTTGATTCTACATTATTATGACAAGCATCATTTACTTCATATATTGATTTGAAGTAGAGAGACGAGGCGAAGGAGGTCAGCCACTTGCCTTAGACTTGCTTCAAGCGAGCGACTGGTTGGCTACGCTGACGTCGCTTACGCGATCACCTGCAACCTCATAAGAAACTGATTAGAACGCTGTATAATTCAAGGAATTTTGTTATGAATGCGAAGCTCGAACACGCAAGTCATGAAAACACATTGGAATATTCACGAAAAATGCATTCACGAAAACCAAAGCCAAATCCAAATCAAGTGCGGCATGAAATCAGAGCAAGGGGAGGTCCCCGACTTAGCCGCAGAGCCAGTCCTTGAGGTACAACCCGGAATATGGGACTGGTTCCAAAGAAGCCATTTTATAAGTGGAATGGATCTAATTATAACGTTCCGTTCGACGACGTCGGCGATTCCGACCTATCAGTTCCGACCGAATCGGTAGCGACATTGTTCCTTTCTCGCGTACCCCGGGACGAAAACGGGGGACGATATAGGGATGGGGCACTACAACAATCTAAAGCTCTTCATATAAAGTATGACTTGGGCGATGGAAACACTGCGCCGTACCGAGTTTGCGCTACAACTTGGTTTTGGTAGGGAGGTTGGCAGATGATGGCATTCCCAGCTGTTTGGGGACAAAGATTGGATGCTTGCGAAGGGTTCCCAACAGTTGACTCATCCAAGTCAATGGGGACTCCTATGGCAACAACGACAAAACTTGATAATGATGAGACGGTATCCTCGGTCGACATTCGTAAGTATCGAGGTATGATCGGGAGCTTACTCTAGTTAATGTTAGCCGACCGATATTTATGTTAGTGTTTGTATGTATGCACGATACCAAGCAAACCCGATATTATGTTTAGTATTGTACTTGCATTCCTTAAATGTGATATCTAGCTCTATAAATCTCACGATAAATCCGATTGTTACTCACGCACGAAACAATGAGATATACACCATTTTCTTCGTGACCATCAACATTGATATACTAGCTCTATAAATCTCACTTCCATTATTGAAACTAATATATACTAAAATTTAAATTAGTTTTTGATTTAAATTTAAAATTTAGATTTAAAGTAGTTAAAATTAAAATCATTCTTTTATTACAATCTACAATATATGAAACTAGCATTAATATTAAATCTACAGTGGCTTTTCTGTTAATTTAAAATTTAATCTAATTAAAAACTATATTACAAAAATGCTATTTGGCTCCCAAAAAATTTGGGTGATACCACTTCCATATGTGGCATATGACATGGTTGCTGACATGACAGCTGAATGGCAAAATTAACAATAAAATTAATATAAAATTAAAATTAATAGTATATAAATATTTAATATTAACATTACATTAATTAATATAACATTAACATTATATTAACATTAATATTAATATTAAATTAACATTAGCATTAGCATTAACATTAACATTAATATTACTATTAACATTAACAATATTACATTAACATTACATTAACATTAAAAAAAATTTGGGTAATTAATTTTTTGGGTTAAATTTGCCATGTCAGCTGTTATGTCATCTGCCATGTCAGATGCCACATAATGGGAGATGGCATCACCAAATATTTGGGAGCCACATCGACTAATTACTAATATTAATACAGTGGCATTATCGTTATTTCCAAATAGTCTTTTCCTTGTTCGGTCATCCCCTCCACGAGCGGGTTATACCCCCGAAACGAGCGGGGTTAAATAGCATTTTTCAAAGAAAAGAACCCATCCGACTAGAGAGAAACAAAAGAGAGAAGAAGAAGAAGAGTCACAATAGAGAGGAGCAAGAGCAAGATCGACTGCAGCGGATGGACCGTCATCCCTACGGAGATTCTCTCGATGATACTGGTACTGTCGGGTATACCGACGGACGGGTAATGTGCAACGTGGCCCAGTTTGCCGTTCGTAGTGGAAGGCGCTTAACGGTCCCTTAGACTATTGGTCTAACGTCGACTTGGTACAGTGGTGCCGGAGGACCCAGCAAAGATTTGAGATTAGTTTGACCGTAAAGAAGCTCGTGGCTCGCAGTGGGGGATATCTACAGTCCTTCTCCGCGTACAAGCTCGACGAAGCAGCCTTCCCTTTTGTATGTTTAAGGCCTGTACAAAATTTTATTTTGTCTTATTCTAATACTTTATTTTTTCTATTACAAAATTTTACGTATACTTTTGTTAATTAATATTGATGTTTTCCCATTTTATAATATAGTGAGAAATTTCTAAGGGTGCTGCGCATTCCGAAGTGCGACGTGAGTGATGAAACTTCCGTAAGACACTTGGAGTTTCTCCCGGTGTTGGAAGAACTCGACATTAGCTACTGCCTCTATATCACGTCGACTGGAATATTTTCCGTCGGAAAGTATTGCCAGCGTCTGGTCAAACTGAGGAGGAACATGCCCCCTCCAGATTTCATGCTCAGGAACAGATTCGTACTGAACACGGAGAGAAGAGGAGGAAAAGGCCGTAGCTGATTCGATGTCGCGTCTCGAGCACCTAAAGATGGGATTCGGCATGTTCAATGGAGACACGCTGCAATCTATCATATGTAACTGCAAGGGTCTTCGCGTGCTCGACATACGTGGGTGCTTCAACGTGCACTTCGACGACGACCTCAGAAAAATTTGTGATTTAATACAGACGTTTAAACGACCCTTTGATGATGTAATCCTAGGGGAACCTGGATACGAGATGTATAGTGATTTAGATATCATTAATTATTCCTGGGGTGAATGGTTCTTCTGACATTAGCATGCATGCATACATATCTTTCTATTTTTCACTAGTCTATATATACGTACTTTGTACGTATTTTAATTAGATATTATAAATTCAGTTGTCATCTTTTCGTCTTTTTCAGGTGACTATTTATATGTCAAGAGATTGAAAGTACAATTTTTTTTAATTTTTATTTTCTATTGAGACTAATAACCTTTAGAAAATGGTAATGTAAAAATTTATTACCATTGGAACATAATGTTATATGAAAAAATGAAACTTGCATGCAAACTTTATTCTTTTGACTCTTAAACATAAATGACATGCAAGTTGACATAATAACATCATCTTTATAAATACTCAAGGGATTTTAGGAATTCAAAAGTTTCACCACCAAGAGATATAAAAACGTATAATATGAATTTATCCAATTATAGTTAAATATGCTTCTACCTCATTTGGTTAAGGTGCAAGGTGCAAAGTATTTTTTTTGAGTTCGATTCTCCATTTTGACAAAATTTACTTTTGTCAACAATTTTTACATGATTAATTTTTTTAAATAAAATGAACTGTGATATAATAACGCCTAAGACGACTCACTTTTGAGCCGTTTTGAAACCTCATTATAAGTGAAGATATGATATCAGTATCTTAACATTATACAACATCTCAGTGTAATCATATCAAAGAGATTTCGACATTTCCTAACACAGATTTACCTTCTTCAAGATGAATTTTGGCGGTGCAAATTTCACTCATATTAGTAGTATCAGTGCATTCACCATAATTAATGGTGATTGATACGAAAACATTGGTTTCTTTTCACAACCCTTTAAAATCTATTTATACAGCCAAAAACCAAACTATTCATCTTCACCAGCCTTCAAAACCAATTTATATAGATTCAAAACAAAACTAAACAACCAAACTATTTAAAATTCACAACCCTACAGAACAGTCTCAAATGTACCATTCTCCGTCCTAAATGTATCATTCTCCGTCCTAAATGTACCATTCTCGTCCTAAATGTATTATTCTCTGTTCTAAATGTACCATTCTCCGTCCTAAATGTACCATTCTTCGTCCTAAATGTACCATTCTTCGTCCTACATGTACCATTCTCCGTGTTAGAGGAACGGAGAATGGCCATTACCCGTCCTAAATTGTTCCATACAAAGTTAAAAGCATATAATAGCACCCAAAAAAATGTTAACAATAGAAAAATTCTACAGAACACACCAGACTCGAGCCTAGGCCTTCCATGTAAAAGCCAAACAGCACAACCAACTAAGCTTGGAATAAGAAGAGACTGGAGGTCATTGAATATCCCCAACTTCCAATAAGGAATAAGAAATTGAATATCCCCAACTTCCAATAAAGAATAAGAAGAGTCGGTTAGGAACGTGTATATATACATAGGGGTCCCCATTCATTTGAGTAGGTTGCACATTTAACATGGCTCCAAAAAAATATCTGGTTGGGAACCATGGCTAGAGTCTTCTTCCAGTCGTCGCCGAGCCTCTCCGCATGGAGCACCCTCTGCGTCGCCTCCGGCCCATGACTGGCTGGCAGAGGCTGCGGACTTTATGACCTCCTGCGGGTTGTCAATAGAGGTCATCGTTCGACCTCTTCATCCGACGCCCAACTTTGACCTGTTGTCGATCACTCCGGAGGAACGAGATTCTCTGGAGAAGAGGAAAGGGTTTCGCCGCCTGTGCCATAGAGCGGGTGTGCGTACCCTGTAGGACTTTGCGGAGATCCTCCGCGAGGCTAGTGAGGGGTAGACCCCTCATTTTTCTTTTTCTTTTAGTTTTTTACAGTTTTTTTCCTCCTCTTGTATCCTTCGCCGGAGAATGTTCCGGCGACGAAGCTGGGATTTAATGAAATATAATATTTTATTAACTCAATTTGGTTTCGGCTACAAGCGACTAAATATTTTATCTATTTTTCAATTAACAAATCTTGTTACGTCAAATCCATATATCAGCGACGATATCCCCATCAATGACTTGTTACGTCATAGAATTTATTATGCTGCCAGCGTCAATCTTGCCGTAAAATACATCTTAAATATGATTACAAAGTAAACTAGAGGACAACTTTGGGTGTTTCAACTTTACTCTTTTCAAGTACATAGTCTTGTTACCAACTCGTCAAACATGAAAAATTCGGGATGACAAAAATACGAGTATAGAACGGCTCAATGCAAAAAAAAAATACGTTCAAAAATTTAATCAGATATTCAAAAATAGAAATATTGAGATTAGAAACTTTACATGTAGCCTCCCTTCCCGAAAATTTTTAAAAATTTTTTATTTATTTATTTGATTTAAATGATGATTTTTAGATTTTTATAAATAATTATTTAGTTAATTATTGCGGTAGATGACTTTAGCCATGGTTGAGTTTTGAAGTACCAGACGACTAGGAATCATGGCACGGATGGTGCAGTGGCGTGCCTTGACTAGTGTATTAGCCATGCCAGGGAAGGCTGAGCCATAGTAATGCCCTAACTAGGAAGACCGGGCTAAGTTGTGACCTGACCATTATAAATAGTTTAATATTTATTACTAAGAATTATCGACTTTTCGGGAACCCGGTTGTACCGAACTAGTCCAGACCAGACCCGAACCAAGTCCAAGCCCACGTAGTCGGGTAGTATGTTCAGAGACGACCATATAGATGCATGTTGTATTGGCAGTTTACTCTAGTGATTTAGAAAGCAATTTAGAAACGATTATATATAAAAAAAAAAAATATTATATATATATAATATATATATATATATATATTATATATATATAATTATATATATATATTATATATACTAGTCATAACCCGTGCCCATAGGGCATGGTTCATTTAAGGTATTCTCCCTCAAAATCTTGGACCCCCAATTTAAACGAACAATAATAATTATGAGGCCCCCATCAAAATATTAAATCCCAACCACTGCTGGATGTGAATTTTCTTTGGATTTCCCATAAAACCCCACTCTCAATAATGCTCATCCACAACCATTATGAGTGCAAACCCCACTCTTTGGATTCTCCATAAAATCCACAACCGTTGATTCACCAAGATTAAATCCCAACCACTCTTTATCTTGGCACAGTCAGCCCTAGGATTCAAAATATTTGTGTTTTGTATAAGATATATATATATATATATAATATATATATTATATATATATATATATATATATATATATATATAATATAATATATACGTATATGTTTTTGCTATTAGAAATAATATTTTATTTGATAACATAGTAAATAATTTTCCTTAACAAATATGTTGGTTTTTATGGAAATTAACTATAGGTTATATATATACTTGTATATATGTATATGTATAGAAGTATATTTATGGTATATGGAAAATTAGGCTTTATATATATACACATGAAACCATATTATTTTATTTTATTTGTATAAAATGTTGTATATGTACATTAATATTCTATATGGCAATATTGAATACTTAGAATAGTTTATTATTTAAAGTTGTATTCATGGTGTATAAATATATATATATATATATCGTTTATGTATAAGTATATACGTATGTATATGTATTGATATATATAGTTTGTATGGAGATAATAATAATAATAATAATAAGGAGAAGGAAAATCCCAGCCCGGCCAAGCAGTCGGCCCATCATAGGCCCTCAAACCCCCAACCCTGTTTCCCAGTGCAAACCAAACTCCCCAAATAACACGAACCCGACCGAGCAGCGATATATAATATACGTATATATAAAGAGAGTTTCTTACGAAAACCCTAAACAAAACCCACGTGCGCCACCTCGAGGCTGGGCGACCCTCCCTGACCCGGCGCGCTGCCGTACGATCGTCGGACGGCGTCCAGAGAACCTCGCGTACGCACAAACCGAGCACAGCCACAGCAGTGAATGACAAGAGTCACCGCGAGTTTGTGATGCGATATCTCCCTCGTCGCTCCACCAAATCACGAACGGATTTCTTGGGTACGTACCTAACATAACCCTCTTCAACTCTGTTCTTCTAGTTAGTAAGTAGATGGCTTCGATTGTTCGAAAAATCGACTCAAAGTCGATGAAAATACTGTCGAAACAAGACACATGAACCAGTCCAACCACTCTAGTTCGCGGTCAGTTTTCTCCCAAACCATACACGATTTCGAAAATCTATTTGAAGGCATTTATTGACAACATATAGGACATAAAAACCCTACTTTTAGTTTTAGTTTTAGTTCCTTAAACGGTGACAAAAATCGGCTTAAAAATCAGGAAAAACATGTTTCAAAAACTAGAAATTTGTCCGATATGACGTGCATCCCGCCAATCTGGGCGACGTGGTCGTGAACCAAAAGCATCAAAAGGTATGTAATGGCTTCGCGGATGTGTGGGCTTTGACGGAATTCAAATTGGTGTGTGTGCAACGAATTTGATGCGTATCCATCGAAATTTATCGTATCGGCCTCTGTGCAAATTTCCAATTAGTTTATGCATGTTCGTCAGATCGAGACGAAACTTGCACCAACAGGACCGTATCATTTTCTGGTGCTGCATGCCAAGTTTGGTCCGATTCCGAGACAGTTGATCGGATCGCCGTTTTGCGGACCCCACGATCCGATTCAACGGGCGATTTTGTGCACGGCCCACCGAAATCCATAATTGGATATACCGTTGGGTTCGTATCATCAAAACAAATCCGTAGACATATAGTTTGACAAGTTTAGATACCATTGACCTTCGCACGCTTTTCGGTGCAAAGCAGGTCCAACGGCAGACACCGTTTTGGCCCGAAATTACCGTTTTGCCTCTGTGTCCAGAATTGGACTTAAGGACAGAAAATTCCAGCTAATTTGACTATTCTAAAAACGTTGGTAATGTTTATTTCAGCTTTCGGAGACAGTTGTGATGATTTGGAATTTATGGCTTAGTAGTTGGCTATATTTGGTTGGATCTGCGTGCAACCTCCAAGCAAGATACCTTGTCTCCCTCTACAGTTTAATTTTATGTTTATAGTTTCATGTATTATTGTATTATCATAGATACTCTATTTGTTATAGATTTTATATGATTCATTATCTTTCTTGTCGACTTGCTTTGTCTAGTTTCTATATACCGTGTTCACCAGTTTATGGTCTTGCTTGATTTGACAGTGTAGTTATAGTGGACTTGACTGTCTTGACTGAGTCATACCTTGTCTCACCAGTACCTTGCTTGAGTCATGTCATAGAACGAGTACGTGTAATTGAACTGATAAATCCTTGTTATTGTTTCCTTGGCACCAGAGAGTCCACTCGGGACGAGGGTGTTTGCCTTGATCTGTTTACATCCGTGAGTCCACACTCGGGACGAGGATGTCGATTATTTGCACCAGAGAGTCCACACTCGGGACGGGGTGTTGACTTGACTTGCACCAGAGAGTCCACTCGGGACGAGGGTGTTTACATCAGAGAGTCCACACTCGGGACGAGGATGTTATACTTGCACCAGAGAGTCCACACTCGGGACGAGGGTGCCTTGCCGTGAACTAACCAGAGAGTCCACACTCGGGATGAGGGTTATTGATTAGTTCAAACCTGCGAGTCCACTCGGGGCGAGGGTTTGGTATTCCATTGATCTCGTGTTCGCTTGTTCATTCAGCAGTTCAGTTACGTATAGTGTTTCTTGTATTCCAGTTCATAGTCACTAGTCAGTAGCCACTTGTCGTTAGTCACTTATTAGCAGTTTGGTCGTAGTCTTTTTCCATGTTAAGTGTTGTTCCTTATTATATCTTGTTATATATTATCATGCATGATTAAACTCTAGATAGGCATGTTTATATGTATCTTGCTATGTCCTCTGAGGACCTGATGATCTCTTCAGGTTTAGCGATGGCATGAAGTTAGTTAGCAGAGCGGGATGGTAGATAATTGCGATGTATGATATAGGTATTAGTCAGTGATTCTACATTGTTATCCTTTCGTGCTTTACATTCCTTATCATGAGTTATCCTGCTTATTGAATCAGTTTAGAGACTCTGGTTTTTTCCTTGGAGTCTCATCAGACATATATGCTAGGGGGCTGCAGACCACGACCCATAATTGTTCATTCTTGTCTTATATTCTCTTGTGGATTGAGAAATAGATTAGCCTTGCCATGAGTTGGCAGTGTACCATAGCCTTGACAGCATTTACGTATTCGAGTCGGGCTGGAGTCCGCTCGATACGTAGCTGGCTTGCTCACGAGCTTGCGTCCGAAAAGTGGGTGCCGGTCGCGACTCACATTCTTAAATATGTTGTCAAATTTTGTTAATTAACCACATTTTTTGTGCCAAATTTTCAATAATTTATACGGAACACGTGGATATATACTAGTAATAATGGTAATAAATTTAATTTTAAAAAGTAGTTTTAAAATTTGGGTCACAAAATCCCAAAGGTTTATGTAGTAATTTCACGTGGATATTACTAGTAATAATAGTATAAATTCGACCGTCTTATACTAGTAATAATAGTAATAAATTTAATTTACGACTCAAAATTATTCTAATTTTTTCCACTTTCCAAGGTCATATAAGACGGTCGAATTTTCCCTCTTCTTCTCTCAAATCCTCTTCCTTCTCCCAAATCCTCTCCCAAATCCTCTTCTTATTAAAATGACGCCGAAGAAACAACGACCGTCTCCGAAGGGGAAGAATCCACAAAGGGATGCGATACAGGCCCAAAGGGCAGAACTTGTAAGGGCTGCGAAAGCCAAGATTATGGTCGCTAGGGCAGAGGCCGAAAGGGCAGAGGCAGAAGCAGCGGCGGCGGCATCGACGATGAAAGTGGAGGCGACAGCCAAGCCACCTACAAAAAAGGCTAAAAAATTCATTGCTCGACAAAGACCAAAAAATCTATCTTCGATACAGAGTCGTCGGAAGACTCAACTTATGAAGATCGAAGGCGTACTCCAGCGAAGGCTAAGGTGGCAACGGATACAGAGTCATCAGCGTACTCTGAGGATTTTGAATCCTCATCAGAAGAGGAAAATAAAGAGGAAGAACAATCATCAAATAAGTCCCAGGATGGAGAGAAGGTAAAAATTTTTAAAGACTCTAAATCTAAGAAAATTTATATTAAATATTTTAAGAAAAATGTTGTTATGACTGAAAGATCAATTAAGATGGATGATGTCGAAGACGAAGCTTTCCTGGATATATTGAAATTCTATAAATTGGAGAAACTGAACATATCATGTCTTGAGAAAATCTCCCAAACAATAGTAAGAGAATTTTACTCAAATTTTTTGGCTGAAATTAAAGAAAAAGAAGAGGATCAACAACTGGTGTTTCTGAGAGGAAAACTGATTAGGGTAAATGTTGTTGTCATCAATGAATTTTATGGATTTGATCCAGTTTCTGAGTTTGATATGAAAGATATTGATAATGTTTCCATGAGGGATGCAATTCATGAGATTACAGGTGTATCAGTGGGTGCCAAGACCCCTCAAAATGTATACAAAGATCAACTAAAAACTTTGTATAAATTGTTGCATGCCTACGTATCTCAAACACTCAACCCTACTGGACATGAGTTTTCCATCCATCCCGAGAGAGTAAAATTTCTTTATTATATGGGGAAGAAAAAAGGATGGATATATGTTCCTACATGTTCAGTAGAATGATGCATCTCGTGGGAAAACCAACTGCAAGGACAGCTCTCCCTTTCGGAGGATTTGTATGCTCGATGGCTAGTAAACATTCTGTCTCAAGCTTAGCAGGGGATATTTATATTAAAAACAAAGGTCCCATGAGAAAACTAACCTTCACTCGAATGTTTGGAAAACGGGTAGCAGCTGCAAGCAAACCATCAACATCTGGAAAACTATCAACTTATGGAATCAAAAACACTAAGGACAGGGTTGATGATCTATACAATTTTGTTGCTGCAAACTTTGAGAATGTCTTCAAAGAGATGAAGACTATATTCGACAACCAGAAATTGATTCTGGATAAGATTAACCAGATAGAGGTTGAATTTGCTGACCAAGAATAAGATTTCCCTTCCCTCGTGAAAAAGGTAAATGGGGCTAGCCCAAACTCTTATGTAAAAATACACACTGTGCACATTGACACTTTAATGCTAGCCATCACTTTGATACTTCTATTTATGTTTTTGGATGTTATTTTTACATATACAGTGAGTCCATACTGACTATAATTTTTCTTATTCTGTCCCTCAAGGTGTAGGTGAAGGATATTCTGAGGAAGAAGAAGAAGAAAAAAGAAGAAGAAGAAGAAGATGGAGATGGCTATGAAGATTCATCTTTTGATTTTTAAGCTTTTATTTCAATTTGGAAGTAATATTTGAATTGTAATATGGTTCTGAATATTTATTGGTCTTGGCGGTCAAACTAAATTTGTGTTTGAAATATTGTAAGACTAAACTTTTCGCTTGTACTAAGTGCATAGTTCGTAATTTGTTTGTAAAATATAATATGGTCTTGAATTTAGAGTAGGTCTGATATTTATTTGGATTATTGTATTGTGAATTATGCAGGTTCTATGTTGAAATACTAACGTGGATTGGGCAGATTACTGTAACGTGGATTATGCAGGTTATTGGACTTGGAATGAAGTATACTTAATTTGATTATAATTTTTTGGTTGAATCATTTATTTGATTGGCAGTTGACCTTCACAGATGATATTGATATTTTGGTGTATTCCTTTGATTTGCAGATGCCCTTCACAGATTTCATGAGTCATGGGTGTATTCCTAGGGTTTACAGATGGCCTCATTACGGATGCATTCCTGGGATCACTAAAACTTTATTTGATTGTAATGTGTTTTGCTTTCTGTAAAAAATTATTACATCGATGCCATCAGTATGAATTCGATGCCAGTACAATGTATGTAATCCTGTATGTTCATCCCTTGTTATTGCTGAAGCAAAATTATAATCATGTCTGTTCATCCCTTGTTATTGCTGAAGCAAAATTGTAATCCTGCCAGTTCATCCTTTGTTATTGCCATCAGTACATCGATGCCATCAGTATGAATTCGATGTCAGTGTAATGCATAATGTAATGTAAGAAAATTTTCTTGGACAGTAGGTTAATTATATTCAAACACTCGCAAGAAATTTTGTGCAGCCATACAGTAGAAGCCTGATAAAATGATATTCAGATTTTCCTGTACATAATTTAATATTAAATGAATATACTTTGGTAAATGATATTAAAAATATTGTAAATATTTGGTGGAAAAAATATGAGATACTTGAACATTTCCAGTCCTAAATGTACCATACTTTGTTAAAAGCACAGAGAGTGTCCATTCTCCGTATTAAAAGAACGGAGAATGACCATTCTCCGTTTTAAAAGAACGGAGAATGACCATTCTCCATGTTAAAGGAACGGAGAATGGCCATTCTCCTTGAGAATGGCCATTCTCCGTGTTAAAAGCAAAGAGAATGGCCATTCTCCGTCCAAAAAAAATACTCTTCGAAAATATTATCATTAGAAAAGTAAAAAAACTATTTCGTCCGATAAATACAAATTTTTTTTAAAAAAATATGTGAGCCGATGATCCGCCTAACCTCAGAAGCAGGTTTCCTCAGTTCACCACCACCACCATGACATGTAGCTTTATTAACAAAATATTAAATTGTTAGATGAAAAATAAATTTCTGACATTGGCATGGACAGTAAAATTAGAGCGGCGTCGCTGGTACTTCTTCTTGTTTGAGGAGGTCTCGACGACGTCCGACGCGAACCGGACCGATTCTTTTCGGCCTAGCTGGTACTCCTCGTTGTTCTAGGAGGGCTCGACGACGTTCGACGCGATCCGGACCGATTCTTATTTCCTTCTTCATCTCCGTTTCTCTTTCCACCACCATCACCACCACTACCACCACCACCACGGCATGTAACCAAAAAAAAAATTATGGAATTTATACGTTGATGCACAAAATATTAAATTGGATGGACGAAAGAGAGAGTAAATATGAGTTAATTTAGGGTATTCGTTGAAAAAATTAAAGTGAAAAATGACCTGCTAAGGCAAGTTACCAATAGGTCAAAAGTCTAAATCAGCATTAAATAATGTTTCTACTCTATTCTATTATTCAATCCGAACCATTGGATCAACATCCAATAGTCCAGATTTCGGATGTATTGATACATCCTTTTCTAGGGGATGTATTATAGAACGACTATATATATATATATATATATATATATCTATATATATATATATATATATATATATATATATATATATATATATTTTATATATATATATATATATATATATATATATATATATATATATATATATAATAACAAAAAAATATATATATATAATTACAAAATCTATTAGTTAATATATAATTATTATATAAAATAAATTAATTAATATTTTGTTATCTATAGTATATATAATAACAAATTAACTAATAGATTAAACCAAATCAAACTAAAAAAACCAAACCAAACAAAATCAAACCAATTTTTTTTTCTAATATTCTGATTCTCAATTTTTTAATTATTTTTTTTATCTTTTATCCCACATTTGTTCTGTTAAATTCAACTATATAAAAAAAAGTTAATCAAATATTTTTTGAAGATATGTTTCTTATAGAGATTCTACCCTATCTTATTTTCATACTTTCTTATTGAGATTCTACCCTATCTTATTTTCATACAATTTAGGTGAACTTTTCAATATGCATGATAAAGATCATTCAATCGATATGTTCTTATTGAGATTCTAACTCGATATAGATCATTAAATGGGAAGAAATTTATTAAGTTGAGAACAAAATAAAAAAATAGTCTAACTCGATACAATTGACTAATTGATCCTCTCTATAATAATTAATTTAATTTTGATAGAAGATGAATTTATGGTTAGAAATATATGGAATTAAGATATTGGAGTTAAACTAAACATTAAATTGAAATAAATATTATTGCCCAATTAAACTGTCATGTTTTGTAATTATAATAAAAGACCATAAGCAACACCTGTAGGAGGTCCATAGCATCTGTATCCGCAAGGTCCGTAAGTAGCAATAGCTATAAGCAGTATCACCTGCTCCATATCCGACAGGTTCGTAAGCAACAACAAGGGTAGGGCCGTAAGCAGCAGCAAGGGTAGTCTGGTCAGTGGATGACCTGGTCGAGGTTGTAAACCCGATCCAACGTGATAAAAACTGTGCAACCTGAAGCTCCAGTAGTCTGGTCACGTACTAATGTAGCATCAATCACTCTTCCAAATGTCTAGAAGTAGTCTAGTAAAACCTTCTCCGTGACTGCTGGAGACAGACCTCCAACAAAAAGTTTCCTTGTAATGAAATTGTTGTTACTATTTAATGCTGATGGGATCGGATTATGCATATTATTTATTGCTGTAATTGTGGGCAATCTTAATGCATTTATCCTTTTTATTTGTGTAGTCGGATTGAACCACACCATTGTTAGCAATTCGGACGACAAAAGTACGAGTATAAATCGACTTAGTGCAAATAAAATACGTTTGAGTTTGGTCAAATATTCGAAAAAAATAGAAATATTAAGGTTAGAAAGTTCACATTCTTAAATATTTTGTCAAGTTTGATTGATTAAACAGGTTCCTACCAAGTTTTTTTTGCCAAATTTTTCAATAATTTATATGGAATACGTTTAAAACTTCGCATGCTTAAAATTTAATGGATTTTCAGTTCAGTATGAAGGAACCCTATAGAATAATTACTGGGATAGACATGAGTACCAAAGAAATTCGAGTCGTAGATCCATATTGTAGTACAATGCCTGTTATAACATAGGCAGTAAGAAAAATTCGTCTATTCTAGCGACTCTTGCCATGCCACTAGTTTATATTGATTTGCAAAAACTGTGGAAACCATAGTTCACAGTATCGGCCGATACCGATCCGATACGGCCGACACCGACACGATTTGGTATGTTCCAATCCGATATCGATCGATACCCGATACTGACCGATACGGACATTGCGGGTCTCTTTTTTCAGTCAATTCGACCAAGAAAATTGAACGAAAAAGACCAATCAACAACGGTGTAAAGTCATAGTAAGGTTATAAAAGCATGTAAAAGAAGAAAACTTATCTATCGCATGTAAACAAATCGACAAGGGTGCCTATTATTTCATTTAATTTTAAAGCTACTAAGGAATAACAGTAAAAATACTTAAAATTATGCCTAAGTATGTAAAATATATTTTCTAAAATGTTAATATTTTGTTGATAATTATTTGTTTTTCGAAACCAGATAATCCAATTCTCCGATCCGAAATCACCAATATTGTCGATATCGCCAATACCGATACTCATAGGAATGGTCTGATACCGATATTGCGAACCTTGGTGGAAACATTGGCCAAAAGGGAAGTCAATGTTTCCTGTCAATTCGAAACCTGTCTTATGAATACAAGAAGTGTTGGGTTTGTAGCCTTTTGTTTTGGTTTTTAGTCCCACATCGGCTAGAAAGGAATGTGTATCTCCACATATATGAGTCTTTTCTCTTTATGGAGATGCACATGTAGTGCACATGGATGTGTGCCATGTGGGATTAATTATTGATGGTATAAAGGCTTAATCAACAATTAAGAAGCTGTAAGCTTTTTGCTCTTAGAAATTTATTTCCATGGAGCTAAGCTCCGTAGGAGCTTAGCGACTCGGACTCAGACTCGGACTCGGACTCGGACTCGGGCTCAAGGGCTCATGAGGCGTAATGTGGCATTTTGTTGGCGCACTTTGCACTTAGCACGTCAGCGTACGCAGTGTGCGTAGAGTGCGTAGTGTGCGTAGGGTGCGTAAAAGGGGCTGTGTGTGTATGGCTGGCTGCATATCAGAGCGGGAACGGTTGCAGCAGTTACGGCACGTTCAGGAGTGGTTCTGCCACTACCCTGAAGTTCAGGCAACTGCTTGGCAACCGCCCCGTGGGCTATATATGCAGGTTCTCTCCTCTCTCTGAGGGTAGTAATAATCAGAATTTCAGGGAGAAAACTCTAAGTGTTCTTTAACACAACAGAGTAGTGAGCGTGTTCTTTAACACAAACACAAGTACTTTTTAGTACGCGTGGGTTCTGTTACTTCAACAGAGAGAGAAGAGTAGAGCCATTGCCAGAGGAGTTCGCCGTCTTCCGAGGAGTCAGAAAAGCAGGAGTGTTCCAAGATTTTTCGTCAACCTTGCTGGTTCCTAGAAGCTGTTCGCAGAGGGCGAATAAAGCTTTGAGCAACGGTGATAATTTACCCCAGCATTTCCATTTCTCGTCTGTCATCCTTCTGTTGCCTTTAGCAGTTCTGTCAGTATCTTCTTTTTAGAAGTCACTACTGCCAGTTTGCTACGATCACGAAAATCTCTTTAGATTATTCGTGTATTACGATATCTTTTTAGATCTCGTAATTTGCAGAATCCTTCTGGACCTCTGTTGCAAAACCTTCTTTAAGGAATTGCATTTGAAACGTTGTCTTTACAACTGTTTCAGTTTCTGTATTTTCCATCGAATAGCGTGCCCCGGCGTTTCCGGCAATAACAATCTCAAAACTTTATTGCTACGATGGAAAACATTAATGCTTCACTCCTAAACACTGACTTCTGTAAGTTAGAGAAGTTTGATGGAGAGCATTATCAAGTCTGGAAGAGGAAGGTTTATCTCACTCTTCAACTCAGAGACGTAGATCACGTGCTTCTTGAAGAGGAACCTACCGTTCCAGATACTGGGTCTGCTGCCGCAATCTCTGCGGCTACTAAACTTCAGGCCAAGTGGAGAAGGGAGAATAGCATTTGCAGGTTGCTTATCCTAAATGCTATGGAGGATTCCCTAGCAGAATCCTATTCTAAGAAGAATATCGCTAGAGACATATGGGAGTCTCTAGAAAAACTCTACGAAGAAGACAAGAACCGCAGTAAAATATTTGTGGTTGAAAAATATCACAAGTGGTTCTTTGAGGACGAAAAGTTTATGCTGCCACAGGTAAAGGAGTTCCTAAAACTGCGACAGAAGTTGGAAGACGAGGCGATGCCCCTCCCCGACAAGTTTGTTGTTGGAGGGATTGTCTCAAAGCTCCCCGCTGGGTGGAGCAAGTTCTATACAAACATGCATAGGAAGAAGTTGGAGATCACCCTTGAAGATCTCCTACAGGAAATCTATGTTGAGGACCAGATGCGGGCTCAACTGAAGGTGGACACACTGTCCAAGCAATTGGCTAACGCCAATCTGGTTCAAACCAAGGAACCAAAGGGAAAGCAGGCGACTTTCCACAGCAAGAAGAAGAACCCTGACAATCTAAAAGTCAAGGGAACTTCTATCAAGAAAAAGAAGCCAAAGTCAGAAATGCCTTGCTTCAAGTATGGCAAGAAGGGCCACTTTAAGAATGAGTGTAAAGCAAAGACCAAGCAATCAGAGCAAGGAGAGCCTAGTAAGGTATCTATGATCACTGATGTAGTTGCTATGATTGCACAGGTTGATACAGTAAGGACTGACTCTGACTGGTGGGTAGACACTGGAGCCTCCTGCCATGTCTGCTCCAGTAAGGAGTGGTTCACCACCTATACACCTACTTCTGAAGTGGTTATGATGGCGAACCAAGCACAAGCTGAAGTGCTCGGGATCGGGATGGTGGTGTTGAAGTTGACTTCGGGGAAGTCTCTGACGCTTCAAGGCGTAAAGCACGTACATGCTATCACCAAGAACCTGGTCTCGGGAGGCCTACTCTGCAATGCAGGCCTCAGGATGGACATCAATGCTGGCCAGATGGTGATGTCTATCAAGGGAACATATTTCGGGAAAGCTTTTTATACCGAAGGAATGTTCAAGATTCAACTTGTAAATCAGTCCAATGTAATTAATGTAATTAATAAAGTCACTCATTCTGCTTATACTCTTGAGTTGTGGCATAATAGGCTAGGACATGTTCATTGTAAACGAATAAACAGAATGTCTAGTCTAGGACTTATCTCCAAATGTGGGGGTAAGGTAGAGAAATGTGAAGTTTGTGCTCAAACGAAGATCACAAGGAAACCCTTTCCTCGGGTTAATCAAAGTACAGATCTTCTGGAGTTGGTTCACTCCGATATCTGTGACTTCAAACAGTTCTCTACAAAGGCCGGGATGAAGTATTTCATAACCTTCATCGATGACTTCTCAAAGTATGCGTTCGTCTACTTGCTGAAGGCTAAAGACGAAGCATTCGAGAAGTTCAAGGAGTTCAGAGCCGAAGCTGAGCGGCAGACTGGACAACAACTCAAAAGGATAAGAAGTGATCGAGGTGGGGAGTACAGGTCTCATGAATTCGCATCGTTCTGTAAGGAACATGGAATTGTCAATGAGACTACGGCTCTGTACTCTCCTCAATCAAACGGAGTAGCTGAGAGGAAGAACAGGACGTTGACAGAAATGATAAATTCAATGTTGTTGATTGCTGGCCTTCCTAAGTGCTACTGGGGAGAAGCTGCATTGACGGCCACTTTTATTCTAAATAGAGTGCCTCATGCAACTTCAGACGTTACTCCTCATGAACTCTGGTTCAAGGTCAGACCTAACTTGAATGTCATTCGAGTGTGGGGGTGTCTGGCGTATGTCAAGCTTTCAGATCTAAAGATTCAGAAGCTTGGGACAAGGACTACAAAGACGATCTTCTTGGAGTATGCCGAGAAGAGTGATGCTCGGAGATTTCTTGATATTGAGTCAAATCATATCATTGAATCTCGCGATGCAGAATATTTTGAAGACAAGTTTGCAAGGCACAGGAATATTGTTCTTCCGGATGTTCGGAGAATAATAAGGGTGCACAAGAGACTGAAGTCTTCAATGAAGATGTGGTCCAAGAAGATGTTGTTGTTGATACAACGGTTGAACCAGAACAAGCTAAGCCGTCAGCTAAGCGTGTGAGGAGGCCGAAGGACTTCGGAAGTGACTTTGTTACCTATCATGTGGAAGCAGATCCGCTTACCTATGATGAGGCGATGAAGACCAGAGACGCGGTTTTCTGGAAGGAGGCGATTGACAATAAAATTGATTCCATCACCTCAAATAACACTTGGGTGTTGGTTGATCTTCCTGAAGGAGCGAAACCCATCGGATGCAAATGGATCTTCAAGAAGAAGATGAAAGCAGACGGAACTATTGACAAGTTCAAGGCTAGGTTGGTAGCCAAAGGGTTTTCTCAGAAGCAGGGGATTGACTATTTTGACACGTATGCTCCAAGTAGTCCGGATGACCATCATCAGAATGTTGATTGCTCTTGCAGCAATACATAAGATGGTGATACATCAGATGGATGTGAATACGGCTTCCTAAATGGCGAGCTGACCGAAGAGATTTACATGCAACAGCCAGAGGGATTTGTCATCAGGGGTCTTGAAGACAAAGTCTGCAAGTTGGTAAAATCTTTGTACGGTCTTAAACAGGCTCCCAAGATGTGGCATGAGAAATTTGACAAAGTTATAAGGTCAAATGGCTACATGGTCAGCGATACGGACAAGTGTGTTTACACGAAGTTCGCTGATGGAAGAGGTGTGATCGTTTGTCTGTACGTGGACGATATGCTTATCCTAGGTACGGATATTAGCTGTGTTACGGAGACAAAGAAATTCATCTCAAGCAAGTTCAGTATGAAGGACTTGGGGGAAGCTGATGTGATCTTAGGGATCAAGATCATCCGGACAGACACTGGGCTAGCGCTGTCACAGTCTCATTATATTGAGAAAATGATCACTCATTATGGGTATCGAGATCTTCCAGGGATCGATACGCCGTACAGGTGTGATCTGAAGCTGAAGCCTAATTCAGAGGAAAGCATCAAGCAGCTGGAGTATGCAAGCGTAATGGGAAGTTTGATGTATGCTTCTACTACCACAAGGCCTGACATAGCTTTCGTCGTGGGAATGCTGAGTCGTTTCACGAGTAACCCAGGTGCTGAACACTGGAAAGCTGTGAAACGGGTTATGAGATATCTCAAGAAGACTCAGACATATGCACTGTACTACAGCAGAGATCCGTCGGTAGTAGAAGGCTTCAGTGATGCCAGTTGGTACTCAGAGGTGGAGAGCGAGAGGTCCACAGGTGGATATATTTTCACAATAGGTGGAGCTGCTATATCGTGGAAGTCGAAGAAGCAGACTATGCTCTCACGGTCATCCATGGAATCTGAGTTCTTTACACTAGATACCGCAGCCGAGGAAGCAGAATGGCTTCGGGAGCTCATGTATGATCTTCTATTGGTTGGGGCGCAAATATCGGCAATACCGATATACTGCGACAACCAGGCGACTGCGGCTGGTGGCATCAAATAACCTCTTCAACAGGAAGAAGAGGACTGTGCGGTTGAAGCACAGGGCAGTACACGATCTTATCAAGAGAGGTGTTATTGTAGTGATTGATGTTCGGAGTCAGGAGAACCTGGCAGATCCGTTCACCAAGGGCCTCAAGCGCCAGCTGGTCAATGACACAGCTTGTAAAATAGGCTTAAAGGCATTCTGATATTGGATTATTGTATTCCTACCATAAAGTTTTATGCTAATAGTTCAAAGATTTATCTACTAGGCATCTAGCTTTTGGTTCAAGGGAGGACACTAATCGGAAGAATATCAGGAACGGTGGGTACATATTCTATTGGGCATGGAGAGGTTACGGACCTATAACCACTGTTGTCTACTATTATTTTCTGCGAAAAACGGTTCCTGTGGGAAGGTTGGCTTAATTGCCTTAATGAGTTCTCAGGCAGAGTGAATGCCTGGAGTGCTTTACAGGAAGCACGGTAGAGCAGCACTACAAGGAGTGAAACTCCATGCTACAGTGGGGTGACTCCACAATGAGGTTCCTATATGTGGGGTGCTGCCCAGGAATAGGATAAAGCCTCGGCTTTGCAGGCCAAGTCACAGCGGCGTAGCACCGCAAATAGGCAGTTAGCCTAATGCTGTATATTAAAATAAAGAGGGGTGTAGTCAGCACTACAAAGAGGAGGAGTTCCTCATGTTACAGTGGCACGACACCACCATGAGGTACCCGGTTAGGGATAAAGCCTCGGTCTTGCAAGCCATGTCGTTGCGGCGTAACACCGCAAGGGAGCCTAAGGCTTCATGCTGGGTAGTTTGGCACTACAAAGAGGCGGTTGCCTCATGCTACTGTAGTATGACACTACCATGAGGTTCCCGGTACGGGGTAAGGCCTCGGCTTTAAGCCATGTCATAGCGGCGTAGCACCGCAAGGGAAGCGCAAAGCGCTTCATGCCATGTCTCTTTATAATGAACTCACCTATAGTGTATGACAGAGATATCAGGCCGTCTCTTGAGGGTAAACTTGTAGACACCCAAAATTATACACTGAAACCAGGCTGGCACAGGGCCTTTAAAGTGTAGCCAGAAGCACATGTAACTACATTATGTGAGTGGAAAGAATTTCAGCTATGATGCAGAATTCAAGGCTTAGTCCATTCTTCTATTATAGTTTGATTTTTGACTCACGTGGGAAGATTCAAGTCTTAAGTGGCATCTATCCTAAAATTATAATGGACAGTTACTGTGGGAACACTCGTACTCATATATATAGAGATATGTGGGGGATTGTTGGGTTTGTAGACTTTTGTTTTGGTTTTTAGTCCCACATCGGCTAGAAAGGAATGTGTATCTCCACATATATGAGTCTTTTCTCTTTATGGAGATGCACATGTAGTGCACATGGGTGTGTGCCATGTGGGATTAATTATTGATGGTATAAAGGCTTAATCAACAATTAAGAAGCTGTAAGCTTTTTGCTCTTGGAAATTTATTTCCATGGAGCTAAGCTCTGTAGGAGCTTAGCGACTCGGACTCGAACTCGGACTCGGGCTCAAGGGCTCATGAGGCGTAATGTGGCGTTTTGTTGGCGTACTTTGCACTTAGCACGTCAGCATCGTCGCTAGGCGCATAATGCGCTTAAGTTGCGCTCGTTGCGCGAGCCACTGCGCGACCACGTTACGCGGCCCGTTACGCGAGCCCAGTTACGCTGGCCCAGTTACGCAGCCCAGTACGCAGCCAGTACGCCCAGTACGTGCAGTGTGCGCAGCGTACGCAGCGTGCGTAGAGTGCGCAGTGTGCGCAGCGTACGCAGTGTGCGTAGAGTGCGTAGTGTGCGTAGGGTGCGTAAAAGGGGCTGTGTGTGTATGGCTGGCTGCATATTAGAGCGGAAACGGTTGCAGCAGTTGCGGCACGTTCAGGAGTGGTTCTGCCACTACCCTGAAGTTCAGGCAACTGCTTGAAAACCGCCCTGTGGGCTATATGTGCAGGTTCTCTCCTCTCTCTGAGGGTAGTAGTAATCAGAATTCCAGGAAGAAAAACTCTAAGTGTTCTTTAACACAACAGAGTAGTGAGCGTGTTCTTTAACACAAACACAAGTACTTTTTAGTACGCGTGGGTTCTGTTACTTCAAACAGAGAGAGAGAGTAGAGCCATTGCCAGAGGAGTTCGCCGTCTTCCGAGAAGTCAGAAGAGCAGGAGTGTTCCAAGGTTTTTCGTCAACCTTGCTGGTTCCTGGAAGCTGTTCGCAGAGGGCGAATAAAGCTTTGAGCAACGGTGATAATTCACCCCAGCATTTCCATTTCTCGCCTGTCATCCTTCTGTTGCCTTTAGCAGTTCTGTCAGTATCTTCTTTTTAGAAGTCACTACTGCCAGTTTGCTACGATCACGAAAATCTCTTTAGATTATTCGTGTATTACGATATCTTTTTAGATCTCGTAATTTGCAGAATCCTTCTGGATCTCTGTTGCAAAACCTTCTTTAAGGAATTGCATTTGAAACGTTGTCTTTACAACTGTTTCAGTTTCTGTATTTTCCATCGAATAGCGTGCCCCGGCGTTCCCGGCAATAACAATAAGATACTTATAGCATAGGTAAAATGAAATGTGATGGAATTTTTGTGAAGTTGACACTAATGGAAACTTACCACATTTCTGACCTTGGTTTACATGTTTTTACTTCTCGAAAATGGGATGGTCATTTGTATTAAAATTATGTCCTTTGGAGAGGAGATTCCTTCCTTGTTTCACCTGGTTGTTACAAATATGTGAACTGATTTATACTAAAATAAGTTATGTATGAAATGTTTTGTATCATAAAATTTCGTACTTTGAGATCCACCAATTGACTTTTCCCCCCTTATTTTCCATCTGCATATGCTTTTATTGGAGAAAAGGCTGAGTCTAGTTTACACAAAGCACATCTGGATGCTCAAACAAAGGAGATAATATGCAAATGTATCTCCAGTTACAGAGCGAAACATTCTATAAAAATGGAGAACCATTGTAGAATGTTTATGTGTATGCAATTTCTATATAGAAACCCTACAAACTATGATAGAATTTTTTTAAAGTATAATGCCAAGTAGGATAGAAACCCAATTTTAGGAGATGGCCTTATGTCGTGGTGTATTACTTTACTTCGACGGTGCTTGTAATAATAAATTGATTTGTCCGTGGGGGTGTAGTCGCTGGGTACACCGGGGTCCCGTGGGGATGGGCACGGTTCGAGTTCCCCTTGACGTTGTTCGTCGGCCCGAAGAAAAAGACACCTCAAAAAAACATAAAAAATAATGAACTTATTTAGATTGTTCTTTATGCTAGTTAAATCATTTTAACTCTATTGTGAATTTGGAAAAAATTGTTGCCACATAAGAATGACAAGTTTTCATTTAAAAGATTTTCTCCAATGCAAATGTCAGATAAATTACGAATGTGACATAAGATGACATGGCAAAGACGTGTTGTCTTGTTCTAGACAATGCACGTGACAACCACTTTACCTCTATATCATCAATCATGAATAAATAATTTATAAAAAAAAGAAGAGGAGGATAAATAGTTATAAAAAGAGAAGTTGTCTTGAAGTTGAAAAAAAATTGTCTTTTCGTTACTTTTGCATTGGGAAAAACTTTCCTATTTCATTGCCTTTCGGAAATATAATTTTGTCAGAAAAAGTCTAAACGAACAGAAGGAGGCGGTCGCACGATCGAAGCCGATGCCACATGTCACCCAAGCCCGGCCCTGAAGGTGTGCAGGTGGTGCAATGGAACATCGCCCACAAATTTAGAGGGGCCCTTATTTATTTATTTTACATAAACCTATATACCAACAAACCTATTTTTATATCAAATTTGCAAAATCAATTTGTTACAGCTGAGAGGGCCCTTGGCCCAAGTCCAGTACTCTCCTATACAGCCGACAACTATTAGGTGAAGTGAAGATACCAATTGGTGAACCTCTACCGCCTATGGCTGATGGCCCCATCATTAATAATACTTACGTACTTTTAAAAATTCAGATTTGTACATAAATTTTAAGTCATGGAGTTTTAAACACGTATCGTACGAATTTTTTAAAAGTCGGCCAAAAAATGACCGAGAAACCCAACAGCCTTGACTTTCTTAACTCTTGCTGCTATTAGATATCTAAAAATTATCAAAAGAAAAGAAGAAAAAGTCTCACAGTAACCAAAAAAAAAAAAAGAAATCCAAGTGTAGAGGCGATAATCAAAGAAAAATCTTTCGGTTTTTCATTCTACTTTCACTTCATTTTCTTTATATAATGTTCACCCAACCTCTTCCTATTCTCACACTGAACCCTTGTTTATGACGGAGTAGAGGCGGGTAGGTCATATATATACCCAATTTTTAGCCGAATTTGTCCATATGAAACGTACGAAACACGAATTATATCTAATCCGAATATCTTTCGTTAGACGAATTTTTGACCGAGTTTTTTTACCGTATTTTACTTATATTTTGCCGATTTATACTCGTACTTTTGTCGTTCCGAACTTTTTTCATTTGCCGAATTGCTTAGAAGAATGAGGAACTTTTACATCATATTCTCCTCTCCTTCTTCCTTGACAAGAACTCCATCTCCATCTCCATCCACATTTCGGTTTACCTTGAATTGTAAATAAGTAAATTCAATCATTAACATGCCAAAGCTAACCGAATTAGTGAATCTCTATGCTACACTTTTCTCATATTAGCATACTAGCTAGTAGCCACACTAGCATACTAGTTTATTATTAGTTTTTTCTGGAAATTGCTGAAAACCCCAATTTCGGGGTTGGTTTTTATGAAAAACTCACCCGCAGGATGACTTTTATGAAATGTCCATAATTATATATTTCCACGTTAAGTATTCCAAGATTCCCTTTAGATGCTCTGTATTTACAAAACTAATACCATAACTACCCCTCCGCACAAACTCAGATTTGGATTGTGATTCTCGTCTCTTCTTTCTTCTTCTTCTTCTTCTTCTTCACGAGAGATCTGAATTCCATTGCTCTCATCTTCAGCAGAGATCGCAATGATCGTTCGTAGTTCACCGTGCTTTTTTTTTTCAGTCGAACTCCGATCATCGCTCTTCTTCTTCTTCTTTTCTTCTTCTTATTCTTTTCCGACAATTAGGTCAATTATGGAGAGAATATCTTTCTTCTTTTCCATAAGAGTTAGCATCGTTTTGAAAGAAGAACGAAAACTCTTGAATCTTTATTCATGTCAAATTTCTTTCCACAAAACAAAAAAAATAAAAAATAAGGTTTCTGTCAACTGTTCTTCGTCGATATCACACGAAGAATAGTCATTCTCCTGCATTTTAATAAGGATAATACCATCTCCGTGTAAATTAACACGAAGAATGGCATTCTCCGTGTTACTAACACGGAGAATGGCATTCTCCGTGTTTCTAACACGTAGAATTGCCATTCTCCTGTGTTTTAACATTTGAATGACCATTCTCCGTGTCATTTAACACGGAGAATGCCATTCTCCGTGTAATTGTAAACCCCTTGATCAATTTCCATTGTGTTAAATTTTTTTTTTAATTTCTAATTATAATTTATTCTTATGGAATATTAACAATAGAGGATGAATTTGAAATATGTGAAAGGGTAGGGACCTAAGTACAAATGTGAGTTTTTAAATTCTCTAATACTGTTTAAATCCTAGTCAATGAGACTGGGACCAAATTATCGAATCCCTGTTAAAACCAACTTCAAATCCTAGTTCTACCGAGAGATAAATCTCTCCAAAGCGAATTCAAATAGGATTCCCTCTATCATGTTACCCAGAATTCCCAACTATATATATATATATGGGGTTCGGTTATAGTAGAAACCCTAGAGATCTTGCCTCCACCGGATTTCCAGTCGAACAAGTCTTGGAAATTTATTGGAGGAAGAGAATCATTCAAGTGCTTCGACCAGGTAATCCCGAACACCTTTCTTCTTCTGTCAATAAAAGAAACCTAGCAGTCATCTGTAACATTGTAGGTGTTTGATATAAGTCCTAGTGGAACATATATGAGATAATAGAGGGACACGTACATCAGCAATGGGATTGGGTTGTTCTCCTGCCAGGAACGAGTTGGTAATGTATGTTTTGCTACCTGTACCAAAGAGAAATTATGCATTAAGTAATGACCAAGGAAGATACCCTATATACCCAAATGTCCAAGACCATGACCATGTACCCAATATCAGTATTTGTCCAGAATTATGAGAACAACTGGGGTAACATCCATCCAATTTATGGGTTGGCTCAGTTAACATAGGGTAGCAGGGGAATGGGTGATACCTGCATTAGTAGCTGTGTTAATCTAAGACAGGGATAGGAGTATCTGCCATAGGTTCCTGAGTGATTTTTGTGCAGTCGAGTAGGTAGCACCTGCCAATGGTTGAGGGGTTGTACCTAGTCCAAGGACAATAGATAAAGAGGCAAGGGTCCTACTTCCATAGCTAGGAGGAAGTCAGGTCAACCAAGATGTGGGGTTACTCAGTCTAGTGTAGGAAGACATCTCAGGCTGAAACCTAGATATCAGAGACATCCCTAGAAACCTGAGCGTTCATAAAGAAATCATGTCAGGCTTTGCTATATATATGTTTGACAGGAGGTCAACGAACTATAACAGTTTATCACCACAGTATGGATATTCAATGGGTGTTTCCCATTACACTCATGTAATGGTATGTGCCTGGGAAGGGCTGGAGAGAAAGGGGTGGTACACATCAACTGATTTGGCCACAGTTGAAGTATGGAGCCCTGCACTTAGAGACCTAGGCAGTACCTTGTACCACCATGGTGGTTCACCCATGAGACACCCTACACCATTTCCCTACTGCACTCTCATCAAATCATGAAACTTGTGATACCCATAGAGTATCCATGGTCAGTTTGGACACGACCCCAAGTTACTCTAAGACCAGCATTACTACTACCTGCTGGGATTTGTACAGCAGGGTATGGACCCCTAGGTAATACAGGGAAGTAAATCTTTGATGTTGATGTAAACGCATAGGCTGTATCAGATGGGAGGGTCTCCAACCCAAGCTAAATGTGGCAACTGGTATCAGACCTAGGCATGATAACTATTAAGGAAGGATAGGGAGTCAGGGCTATAGCTGTAAGAGTATCTACCAGATTTAGGGGAGATTTGGCCATCAGTTAACAGGGGATCTTGAACAAGTATAGGGTCAGTTAGCAGGGGATCTTGAAAACCCCTATATGCCAATGAACTCAGGAGTGTCTGGGAAACTCAGAGCACATTAGCTACCCCATATGCAAGCAAGGATCACCCCTGAATGACCCTCTAGACCATACTCTAGTGTACCAGACCTAATATGGATGCATGCACAACCAATCAGAGAAGGGGGAGATTGAAACAAGTAGGATGTACAAAAACCCTAGTCCTACCTCACATGGGAAATAACCCTGCAGTAGCCTAGGATAAATCCACATTCGAATATCCTGATATCCAGGAACCTGTCTTGCAGAGGGTTCAGTCCTATGCTGATCATAAGTATCTTAGAGTGTCACAAGTTATCCCCAACTTTCTGTGAAGATATAATAGGATAGCTAAAGGTATCAACACAGTTGTCTATGAGAGGGTAAGCCTTAAGGGAAGATCCAGGGGTATGGCCAAAGGAAAGATGCAACATCTGATTTGTAGGATTCTTCACATACTGGTGTAATGTACAAGTGTGTCCTGTGTAATTAGTCAAGAAGGTTAGTAGGAAAAAGGAGAATTATGACATATTAGGGAATTGTACCTTAGACTATAAATTGGTACTTAGAAGTCATGAAGGGTAGTGTCAAGAGCAGGATATGGATACCATGGGTTAATGGGTATAATCAGATTGGTCTAGGAATTAACTTAGAAGTAAGAAAAACCTATGTTGATTTTTATGCCTAGTTTTCTAATATTAAATTCCTTAAATAGGTTCATTGGATCTCGATTTGGACTCTGGCCAGTGCCAGCAGTGTAGCACCCAGTTTCCCAAATGAGGGTAATTTTGAAATTTTGTGTTTATAATTATTTTAATAATGATATTTAATTCATGATATGATTTTTGGTGATTTTAAATCATTTTAACATTATTTAAATCAATGACTTGTGGTTTTGACGTTTTGCTAGTGAAACCCTAGAGACTGTTTGACCTAGAGCCTAACCATGTGATTATGATATTTTAATATCATTTTTGGCCTAAGGATATTTTTGCATTTGACCTCTTTGAATTATTTTGATATTATTTTATTATTATGATTTTGGGGTTATTTGAGTCGGGTTCGAATTTCAACTCAATCCGACTTGAAACGGGGACCCGGGGGTAGTTTGACTCTAGTGGGACCCACACACTAGTTAGACATGGCCCACATGATATTAATTTAGTCCACATGATAGAAATATTTTAGTTAGGTTAGACTAATTATTATGGATAAGGTTAGTGTGATTAGAGACTTTAGAATGACTAATTTAGCCCCAACCAATTAGCCCTTTCTAATACTCATAGAATAGGTTAGTAGGGGCTTTTGGACTTTTCCTAATAGGACAAAACCATCTTTATGGCCAGCCACAATAAGGATAGGGTTGAGCCTCCCATTTGTCATTATCCATCTTTTTCTCTCTCTCTTGTTCTTTCCCAAATTCCTAGAGAGCAATCCCTAGCAATTTCTCCACCAAATCCTTCCATTTCACCACCAAATCTTCTTCTTTCCTTCTCCATTCTAGCCTAGGAGGAAGCTACCCAAGTTTGGGAGGATTCGGAGCTCGTTCGTGTCCTTTTGAAATCTCTACGGTCGGTGTCACTCCGGGAAGGCTTTTTCTTCGATTCGATCTACCGGGAGGTATAAATCTCTTCTCTTTTTCATTTCCTCATGCATATAGGTCTATTTTGAACCCATAGGAATGACCCCCATGGTTGTATCTCCATTTGTGTCCATTTTGTGTCCATTTGGAGGTCATAGGAGTGTCCTTTGTGTGTGGATGGATGTGTTCAGGTTACATATATAGATTATAATATATATATTGTAATGAGAGTGTATCTATGTTTATATATGTATAAATGGTTCATGATGATTATATAATCAAGTTTGTGAGTGGTTCTTCATATTATTATTGCTATTATTGTTGTGGATAATTAGGATATATATGTGTATTCTTTGGCTCAAACTATCTAAATCCGTCATAATTTTATCCACGTTTTTAATTTCAGCCCTAACTTAGAAATGTCATAACTTCTAGCTCAAAGCTCGGTTTAATCTCCCATTTTTTTTAAAGAAGCGTATTGAAGTTAGCTTTCCAAAAACATGTATTAATAGGCCTAATTCTTTCTATAACTTTTTGGAGAATTATTTGAGTGTCAGCTATACGAAAGACAAACGCGTTCTCGGTGTTTTTGCGATTCCGGAGTTTCCGGAAACGAAAATGCGATCCGTTTAAAGTTTCAGAAAGCTAACACATAGATCTATACATACTTTAATTCTAGATTTAATCATGCTGAGATGGTACATTATTGATTATTAGTAGGAGTTACTATTCGGTATATGCATTTTGTGCACCCTTGTGTGTAATATAATGTTCTATTTGATTTTAACCCATGTTAATATATATACATTATGTAATTAAATAGAGAATACAAGCATGAGTAAATATTTAATAAATGATGTATGAGGTGTAAGTATCCTATCTAATGTAAGCATGTATAAGTATGGCTTGTAATGAATATGTAGGTTCCATAGTATGTAATGTATGGTGCATATAGTAGTGCAAGAGAATAAATGATTGATGAAGGAATACAAGCATGAATGTAATATAATAATTGATGTAATGTATGCAATATACAAGTTAATAAGATGTAATATTCTATGTTAACACAAATCCTATAACTTCATGTACCCCTTACACTATGTTGACATACACACTTGACACTTTGTTCACTTACACTTTGACACTCTTTGATATGTATACACTATGTATGCCCATTTAACCCTCACTTGCCCCTTTGCCATGTTTACCTACACACACATAGCCTCTAAATAAGTATTTATGAATATAGTTAACTTAGCTTTGTATGTATTATATATATGTTAGCATATGTGTTGTAATATAAGTTTATATACCATTTGAAATGCCATGATTATAGACATAATGTCGAATACCAATATATTCATGTGTATATATGTGTAGACATATAACTTAAAGTAATAGATTACCTAGTGTATATCCAATGTGAATTCTTGCCTATTTGAGTATTGAATAATTGCATGCTATATAGAGTGGGTGTATGTTGGCTTGTATAGCCTTGTATTGATGTGTGTGCTAGGATAGTCTTGGTTAGGCCTAGTAAGACTTGCTGGGTTAGGACATGACTAGTTTGACCTAGTTTGACTAGTGCAGTTGACCAGAGTTGACCAAGGGTTGACTTTGGCCTAGTTTGACCTAGATTCATGTAGAATGTATTGTAGTACTTTATATTACCCTTCTGGACATGTTGTGACTTGTGCTGTTCTAATTAGGAGCCAGACACCTCTCCTCGGACAGTATCTTACTTGGACATTCGATATCAGGCGAGTACATTCTCTGATCATTTCATATCCTGCTTAGAATTATTTCCTGCAGTAGATTACTTTACTTGTACTGTCACGTTGGTCACACAGATTGGTACTATATGGATCCTTTCTTGAGATGTTATCCTTAGGGAGCATCGGTACTACATGTTCTGTGCGTTTCACTTAATGGCGTATCACTATGCTTCTTGGTCACTTGATTACTTGTGACATGTACCCTCATGATCACAGAGTCTCTTAAATCTTACACAGTTGGGTAACCCCCAGACTCCCCATTTATGGGACATCCATGTATCACCTTCGCGGGCCTTGCATGGAATCATATAACATAACCTGGCTGGATTCTTGTGTATTGATTGGGGGTAGGGGAGTAGAAAGTGAATTGGATATAATCACAGTAGTATCTTCATTGAATCATTCCGTAGTGTCTTCATTGAATCATCCCAGGCCATTTACATGTTCATTGTACTCTGACTTACTAGTCACTGTTAGTTCTCTATGTATAGTAGATTTTCTATTACAGCTCTTCCTGTTTACATACTGCTTTTCCTCAGTATGTATCTTACTTTACTGCATGTTATATGTTTTCTAACTGCTATGATCTGTTGAGATGTACTGTGCTCGCTCCAGTCCTGACTGGACCTGTTGATAAATTTTACAGATAGCCTGGAGGTGCCTGCTAGCCTAGGGACACATTAGAGGTTGTTTAGGTAGTTATTTTTTTGGTCTGGAGTTGTATTTACTTTGTGGATTACTGTATCTTTATTTGAGTTTTGAGATGTACTTTGGATTCATGTATCTTAGACACTTAGACTTCTATCTCCTGTATTTAGTTGGATTTCATGTTTATCTATCCTTATCATGCTCTACCTTAGATGTGATTGAGTTTGTATCTGCTATGTCACCCCCATTCGGGGAGTATAAACTGTTTAGTCTTATACTGTTAGATACATTGAGACCTAGGACAGCGTTCTACCGCCGACACTGCGACGTAGGCTGGGCGTTGTTACGTTCTCGTGCCCTAACTCTGGTGTGGGTCGTGACACGTTTTTAGTGGTAGCCCATGCAGGTCGAGTTTGTGTAGTGGTATTCGAACTAGAGTACCACTACAGCCGCAGTAGAATTAGGATATATTTTGAAGGTACTCATCACAATAGGAACCCTTGAGAGATTCCTGGGACGACCCTTGTGAATTGTTTAACTCCGATTTGAAAACTTTCTTTTTTTTCTTGACTGATTTATCTTTACTTTGCTGATTGAATTTGATTTTGATGGTTATTGAATTTGAGTTTGTATTATTGATTTTGATGAAGATTGTTGAAATTTGAATCTTGATGTTAGCTATAGCATCCGAGTTTGTAGTTATATGATTTGAAGGATTTTGTTCATTTCTGAATTTTGATGTTTGATAAATTTGATTTTTTTTTTTTGGTATTCATTGTTGATTTATTTAATTTTTGGCAAGATGAAATTATATGGGCTAGGTCATCTAAGTTATGGAAATCTTGTCTTCTATAGTCACATTAGCCAGCATGGTTAGGACATATAGTCTGATTTTGGATATTTTCGGGTGTGGAAATTTAAGGTTTTTGCAGCCAAGCTAGCGGCATCGCAAAAATATTAAATACCATGATTCTAGAGGTATGTGCATAAGTCAAGGACTCTGTAATTATCGTAGTCTTGCTCACTAGTATGACGAGGATTTAGAGTACCATGATTTTGGATAGACGCTGATTATCAGATTGTACCTTAAATGTTTCGAAACATGTTTTTGCTACTTTTGTTTCAGTCATTCAAAAAAAAAGAGAAGGATATTGTGTGTTTTGTTTTGTTTTGTTCTCATTGTTTACTTAGGATGTAGCTTTAGCTATTTTATAAACCTTGTGTAACTTCTTACAAAAATTTATTTCTTCAATACATAAACCAATGATTTGCTAGGCCTTATTTTGGATTGGTATTAAATTCTTGTTTCAAAAAAATGGGTCCCTCTTTTAAATAGATAAGCAGAACGATTATTATCATTTTTCTGCCAATATTTTTACTACCATCATTCCTTGTCTTATATACCTGTCCTGATTATATCAATTCCCTATCTCGTATAATTCTGTCAGCTATACCTTGACAACTCTTGAATCTTCATATCATTTTGCCTGAGAAATGTTAAGGAAGTGACGTAAATTATGTAGCTCAGAGAAGACGTAACTGGTTATTTATGATGATCTAAAGAAAATCAATGTGGAGTGTTCCATTGGAAACTTGAGATAGAAATGTGGTAAGGTCTCGAATAGAATAAAGAGATGTATACTGCCAATCTGGAAACAATTATATTTAGAGAAATTTTGGGGTTATGAGATAGTTTATAGGTGTATTCAAAACTAATGAGGATACAGAGGTCAACTAGTTTTGAGAACTTAGAAATCTTGGTTATTGATTATGGGGAAAATTTACTCTGAGGCTATGTAGAAGGTTAGTAATGAAAAGAGAAGTTAATTGTGTTTAATAAGGATATTAAACAAGATGTTACGAAAATGACTAGGGATAGAGAGAGCACAAAGTTATGGAAGTTTAGAGATTGTTGTGAAATATTTTTAGGAGAATAATATTCAAGGGTGTATGTCGAAGAAAATACGAAAGTTATTTTATGATGAAAGATAAGTTTTGTAAGGCCTAGATTTAAATTAATAATACGAGGAGAATAATTTGAATAAGTTCAAGGATCGTAAACGGAATTTAGAAGTTTTGGGTCAAATTTAAGACAAGGTGAAAGAACTTGAAAATTTAAATAAATGGTTAATGTTGATTCCTAAATGTGAGGGTTGTGCTTCAAGAGTGATATTTGGAAATTGGAAATTGCCTACGGTAGTCATGGTAAGGGTTTAGTAAAGGTTAAATTTTCATATGGAGACTGGTGAGGTAAAGATATGATTGGCAAGTTATGACCAGATGAACTTAAGAGTATCAGAAGCAGATGACTAACTCGATCTTTATATTTTTGTGCATTAATTACCACCTCTTGAACTCCCACTTTCTAATTGAGATCCTTGACGTTCCTTATCGTGACTTTGATATTCAGAATGTATACTAGTGTTACCCTCCAACAAATCTTATATGCAAGACGAGCCGAGCTCACCTTCGTGTAGGTATATCATGTCCCACTAAAACCCGTCTTCTTGTACTCTATTTCTTGATATGTTTTCTGGTCATGGCTAAACTATAACCTCTACCATTATACTAAATTTTTTCTTATTTCAATTAGAAATCCAGCCTTGACTCAATTCTTTCGACCCGACTGTGATGGTGTTTGCTTGTTTCCTTAGATGCTTAACCTTGTCCCTTATCTGATTACTTGACCCGTTGGTTAAGAAACTTGGACTATGTAATTCCTTCATCATTACCACCCTTATATCTTGTGCTGCTAATTAGCCTTAGTTTTGCAAGTATATATTTCGAGCTTGGTCATGACATATTTTATTGGGTGGCCACCCTAACATATTGTCTAATCAGAACCGGTACATAATGGTCTGATCAACCTATTGTACTTTGGTTCGCTTTCATGTATCATCTACGAGAATGGAGACATAGTTAAACTTGACCCTAGAGTCTCATTCGCGACAGCCTTGACAATTCTCCTTGAAATCTTTCATCGCCTATGAACTCGTATTCGTACTCAGTCGAATTAAATTTAATCATGACCTGAATCTCCATCATGGATGCTCGTGCTCATACTTTGATTTTATTGATTTCCCTTCTTACCCAAATCTCGTTTATCCCAAAATTGATCAACTTAGATCGTGTCAAGACAAAAACTATTTGTGATTTGTTGTGCCTAAATTTTCAATTTTTGCCATTTTATGGAATAGTAACTTTAGTAATTTCTTAGTTGCTTGTTAATGACCAATTTTCATATAGGATGGTAGCAGCCCTACAACCTTGATGTTGTTGTTCCCTACCTTTCCAATTAGGACACCCTAGATTGTTTGTGTGTTGATCCATAGTACTGTTTTGACCTAGATGATTAGTGTACCTAGGTGAGACTTCCAATGCTATGGTAGCCCTGACCTTGTATACTATTCCTTCAAATTGCATGATTTAGAAAAAAATTAGACTTGATTGTTGGGAGATAGGGACGTCACCCTATTAGTATCAATTGTAGATATATATAGGTTAGTCCTGATGTGGGGATGTATGTCTATAAACATGTAGCTTATGAGATTTATGAGAGATTATAGTATCAGCCTTGATGGGATGTATAGTCTTTTGGTGAGCATAAATGTGTTATGAGAGAGGGGCCTATATGTCTTAGTAATGCATCGTTCCTTTGGTAATAAAATGTATTAATAGATGGTTAATAGGAAGTAATAGTTTGAGCATACCTATAGCCTATGATCAGTTCCTTTTCATCCTTAGTTAAGACCACTTTAAAATAGGTCCAGTCCCTTGGATATAGGTTCCAGTCCATATTTTATTGAAGTTCCATTACCGCCGTACAGCAGAGCAGTATTGGAGGTATTCCTAGATTGACACTTTTAGATGTTCGTTTATTATTCCAGTGTTAGGAAGGGTTACCTTAGATATTGGGTAGGTTAGAGGCTCTAGAAGGAGTACTATCGATCTTAAATTTCGAGGACAAAATTTTCTAAGGGGTAGAGTTGTAGCACCCAGTTTCCCAAATAAGAGTAATTTTGAAATTTCGTGTTTATAATTATTTTAATAATGATATTTAATTCATGATATGATTTTTGGTGATTTAAATCATTTTAACATTATTTAAATCAATGACTTGTGGTTTTGACGTTTGCTAGTGAAACCCTAGAGACTGTTTGACCTAGAGCCTAACCATGTGATTATGATATTTTAATGTCTTTTTGACCTAAGATATTTTTGCATTTGACCTCTTTGAATTATTTTGATATTATTTTATTATTTATGATTGTTTGGGTTATTTGAGTCGGGTTCGAATTTCAACTCAATCCGACTTGAAACGGGGACCCGGGGGTAGTTTGACTCTAGTGGGACACAATAGTTAGACATGGCCCACATGATATTAATTTTAGTCCACATGATAGAAATATTTTAGTTAGAGGTTTAGACTAATGGATAAGGTTAGTGTGATTAGAGACTTTAGAATGACTAATTTAGCCCCAACCAATTAGCCCTTTCCTAATACTCATAGAATAGGTTAGTAGGGGCTTTTGGACTTTTCCTAATAGGACAAAACTATCTTTATGGCCAGCCACAATAAGGATAGGGTTGAGCCTTCCATTTGTCATTATCCATCTATTTTTCTCTCTCTTGTTCTTCCCCAAATTCCTAGAGAGCATCCCTAGCAATTCTCCACCAAATCCTTCCATTTCACCACCAAATCTTTTTCTTTCCTTCTCCATTCTAGCCAAGGAGGAAGCTACCCAGTTTGGGAGGATTTGGAGCTCGTTCGTGTCCTTTTGGGAATCTCTACGTGTCGGTGCGCTCGGGGAAGGCTTTTCTTCGATTCGATCTACCGGGAGGTATAAATCTCTTCTCATTTTCATTTTCTCATGCATATAGGTCTATTTTAAACCCATAGGAATGACCCCCATAGTTGTATCTCCATTGTGTCCATTTTGTGTCATTTGGAGGTCTATGAGTGTCCTTTGTGTTGTGGATGTGTTCATGTTACATATATGATTTATATATATATATTGTAATGAGAGTGTATCTATATTTATTATGTAATAAATGGTTCATGATGATTTATAATCAAGTTTGTGAGTGTGGTTCTTCATAGTATTATTGCTATTATTGTTGTGGATAATTAGGATATATTGTGTATCTTTTGGCTCAACTATCTAATCCGTCATGATTTTTATCCACGTTTTTAATTTCAGTCCTAACTTAGAAATGTCATAACTTCTAGCTCAAAGCTCGGTTTAATCTCCCATTTTTTTTAAAGAAGCGTATTGAAGTTAGCTTTCCAAAAATATGTAAATAGGCCTAATTCTTTCTGTAACTTTCTGGAAAATTATTTGAGTGTCAGCTGTACGAAAGACAAACGCGTTCTCGGTGTTTTCGCGATTTCGGGAGTTTCCGGAAACGAAAATGCGATCCGTTTAAAGTTTCGGAAAGCTAACACTAGATATAACATACTTAATTCTAGATTTTAATTCATGCTGAGATGGTACAGTATTGATATTAGTAGGAGTTACTATTCGGTATATGCATTTTGTGCACTTGTGTGTAATATAATGTTCTATTTGATTTTAACCCATATTAATATATACATTATGTAATTAAATAGATGACAAGCATGAGTAAATGTTTAAATAATGATGTATGAGGTGTAAGTATCCTATCTAATGTAGCATAGATAAGTATGGCTTGTAATGAATATGTAGGTTCCATAGTATGTAATGTAGGTGCATATAGTAGTGCAGAGAATAAATGATTGATAAAGGAATGCAAGCATGAATGTAATATAATAATAGATGTAATGTATGCAATATACAAGTTAATGAGATGTAATATTCTATGTTAACAAATCCTATATTACCTCATGTACCCCTTAACTATGTTGACACTATCACACTTGACACTTTGTTCACTTACACTTTGACACTCTTTGATATGTATACACTATGTATGCCCATTTAACCCTCACTTGCCCCTTTGCCATGTTCACCTACACACACATAGCCTCTTAAATAAGTATTTATGAATATAGTTAACTTAACTTTGTATGTATATTATATATGTTAGCATATTGTGTTGTAATATAAGTTTTATAACATTTGAAATGCCATGATTATAGACCTAATGTCGAATACCAATATATGCATGTATATATGTGTAGACATATATAACTTAAAGTAATAGATTACCTAGTGTATATCCAATGTGAATTCTTGCCTATTTGAGTATTGAATAATTGCATGCTATATAGAGTTGGGTGTATGTTGGCTTGTATAGCCTTGTATTGATTGTGCTTGCTAGGATAGTCTTGGTTAGGCCTAGTAAGACTTGCTGGGTTAGGACATGACCTAGTTTGACCTAGTTTGACTAGTGCAGTTGACCAGAGTTGACCAAGGGTTGACTTTGGCCTAGTTTGACCTAGATTCATGTAGAATATATTGTAGTACTTTATATTATCCTTCTGGACATGTTGTGACTTGTGCTGTTCTAATTAGGAGCCAACCTCTCCTCGGACAGTATCTTTACCTTGGACATTCAGATATCAGGCGAGTACATTCTCTGATTATTTCATATCCTGCTTAGAATTATTTCCTGCAGTAGATTACTTTACTTGTACTGTCACGTTAGTCACACGGATTGGTACTATATGGATCCTTTCTTGAGATGTTATCCTAAAGGAGCATCGGGTACTACATGTTCTGTGCGTTTCACTTACATGGCGTATCACTATGCTTCTTGGTTCACTTGATTATTGTGACATGTACCCTCATGATCACAGAGTCTCTTGAATCTTACACAGTTGGGTAACCCCCAGACTCTTCATTTATGGGACATCCATGTATCACCCTTCGCGGGCCTTGCATGGATCAAAACATAACCTGGCTGGATTCTTGTGTATTGATTGGGGGTACGGGGGAGTAGAATTGGACATGTGAATATACACCAGTAGTATCTCATTGAATCATTCCGTAGTGTCTTCATTGAATCATCCTAGGCCATTACATGTTTATATTGTACTCTGACTCACTAGTCACTGTTAGTTCTCTATGTATAGTAGATATTTCTATTACGCTTCATGTTTACATACTGCTTTTCCTCAGTACATGTATCTACTTTACTGCATGTTATAGTTTTCTAACCTGCTATGATCTGTTGAGATGTACTGTGCTCGCTCCATCCTGACTGGACCTGTTGATAAATTTACAGATAGCCTGGAGGTGCCTGCTAGCCTAGAGGAGACACATTAGAGGTTGTTTAGGTAGTTATTTTTTGGTCTGGAGTTGTATTTACTTTGTGGATTACTTATCTTTATTTGAGTTTTGAGATGTACTTCTGGGTTCATGTATCTTAGACACTTAGACTTCTATCTCCTGTATTTAGTTTGGATTCAGTTTTATCTATCCTATTCATGCTCTACCTTAGATGTGATTGAGTTTGTATTGCTATGTCACCCCCATTCGGGGAGTATAAACTGTTTAGTCTTTTACTGTTAGATACATTGAGACCTAGGACAGTGTACCGCCGACACTGCGGGTAGGCTGGGCGTTGTTACGTTCTCGTGCCCTAACTCTAGGGTGCGGTCGTGACAAGCAGCCCGGGACGCCAGGCGAGTACAGTTTATTATTTATTTTCAGTATTGATTCTTACTATACATCATTGTAGCCGTAGGTAGAGATGTGGTTTCAGTCTTTTATATATGTTTTGTGTCATTAGGGGAGGTAAAGTACGAAGATATGTGATCTGACTTATAACCGTGTATACAGTGTAGACAGTGATTCTATTATATCTTATACAGTGTAGAGTATTTTTTAATTGCAGTATACAGTGTAGACATTGTAACTTATACAGTGTAGACATCGTGTAATTGTTCCGAGACCGATCACATATCAAAGGTATTTCAGTCGGAGTATTTTTCTGTTTTTATTTACTATTTTCGGTATTTAGTTTATTCTATTTTTTTTATTTGTTTTATGAATCATATGTCTAAAGGCTAACCTCTGTTATATAGTCATTTTTATATTGGAACTGTTCAGTGAATTGTACTCATTCCATCTGACTGGGTAACCAAACAAATTTTAGGTGATGGCGATGAGATCGTGTGTCCTGACCAGTATGGCCCGTACTTGGAAGATGTGTTAGAGACAGACTTTGCTTATCAGGAGGAGTATGCAGCGTCTGATCCCGCTACGCTATCTTAGATATTTTTAGTTAGTGCTGAGACCTTGTATGGATATTTGAGTTGACTTTGAGACATGGTTGAGATTATTTTGATTCTAGATCATCATTGTGAGACGATTCTATTATCTATTAGATGCTGAGTTGAGATATGGAGTTGCTATATTTACCTTGTGACATATTTTTATTGCGTGGTTGTTCATTATATTGTTACACCGTTCTACCGCCGACTCTGCGGCGTAGGCTGGGCGTGTACACGGTTCATGTCCAAATATTGGGTACGGGGTCGTGACAGTAATTTAGCACGGAGAAGGTCATTCTTCGTGTAATTTAGAACGGAAATGCCATTCTCCGTATTTAAATTACACGGAGAATGGTCATTTCATACGTTTAACATTGGGAATGACCATTCTTCGTGTAAATTATCACGGAGAATGCCATTCTCGTGTAAATTAACACGGAGAATGATATTCTCCGTGTTCTAACACGGAGAATGGCCATTCTTCTGCGTTTTAACACTGGAATGACCATTCTCCGTGCTACATTATACGGAATGGCCATTCTCCGTTTTTTAACACGGAGATGTCATTCTCTGTTTTATTTAATACGGAGAATGGCATTCTCGTGTTCTAACACAGAGAATGGCTATTCCTGCGTTTTAACACTGGAAGACCATTCTCGTATAAATTAAGACGGGAATGACCATTCTTCGTGTAATTTAGCACGGAGAATGGTCATTCTCTATGTAAATTAGACGAAGAATGTTTCTCCGTGTTACTAACACAGAGATGACAGAGAATGGTCATTCTCTGTGTACTACACAGAGAATGTCCATTCTCTGTGTAAATTAAGACGGAGAATGCCATTCTCCGTGTTACTAACACGGAGAATGACCACCCTCATGCGAAATTAACATTTCGTGTTCTAACAGGAGAATGGTCATTCTCCTGCATTCTATGGTCAGTTGAAACTTTCGAGGGCCATAACTTTTGACTGGGAGGTCGAAACGAGGCCCGGTTTGTCGTAAAATGAGCGTATCTTCGAGGAGCCTGGGATTAACCGGTTTGGACCTCCGTTTTAGCACTTTTGCCGTTCGTCTCGGTCTTTTCGAAATTTTTTGACGAGTTTTTAAAGATTTTTGAGGAGAAAATACAGATTAGCCGGGCAGGTTTGACTGACCTCCCATGTCCATAAGGGAGCCTCCCAAGGAAGCTCCTTGGAATGAGAAATGATAAGCAGGCAACGCGGGTCGGGCCGGCTTTGAAGCTGAAAGCCAGATCCGCTTAGAACAGCAGCAAGGTTAGTTTTGAATTGGAACCAGGAATGATTTTTTTCAGAGGCAGGCAGAGCAGGGTGCCTGTACATAACCAACAGAGAGAGGGATATGGTGTTTACCTAAAGAAAATAGAGCGGAACGGCAGCACAAGCTCACTCGTCGAAGAGCATCCCTTATCGAAATTCGAAAGTGAGCAGCGTATGGAAGAAGATGAAGTATCGAAACATTTTTTAAGAGTAGTTTTGTGGGTGTTTTCAATAAATTAGAATGAAGGGCAAAACGGTCATTCGAAACCGTTTTATATATTTTTCCTAATTCTGGGCACGCGATAAAATGTTATTGCGCGACAGGTTTTTTCATAAAACTTTTTCGTTGTTGGGCATTTCATAAATTTCCCTTTTTTTTCTTAATATTATAATCACGTTGATAGCAATTAAGCATAATAATTCTTTGTTTGCTAGCGGTTTCTGAAAAATATCTGGAGTTTGAGACTTGGGTGTTGACCTCTTGAGCGAAACAAGGTTACAAGTGAATTTCAAATTTTTTATTAGTACTTCAAAACATGTTATATTTTTTCTAGCTAGTATTTTAAAAATGGTTCATAAAAAGTATCCATCGGGATATGATAAATGCAAAAAAAGAAAAAGAAATGAACAACAGACTCAATCACAAAGAGGGGCTATTGATAAATTTATTATTAAGAACCACCTATTAGGTGAAATTCAATTGAAAATGAAGAAGAAGTTTCTGACCTAGCTTACAATGATGATCAGAGTTACTAATGATGTCCACAACGAAAATGAAGATGTTCTAATAGCCATAATGAAATGAAGATATTTCTAACTTAGTTAGCAATGGAAATGAAGATGTTGAAACTTTAAACAATGAACTTGTATGCAAACCCTTCTCACAAAAGTTGGACATTTATGATCCACTAACTTAGGACAATCTTGACACAAATCAAGAGATTTGTTGGTAGAAAGGGTCCTTTTAGAGACCTATCCGTAGAAAAGGGCCTAAAGATAAATTATCTAGACGTTCTCATCGGCTTTTACACTTGACATTTGATATAAAAAAAATGGCTTGTTTATTCCAAGGATTTGAGCAAATTATTTTGCTTTTGTTGTAAGTTGTTTAAAAAAGATTTCATAAATGAAGGGTGTAATGATTGGATACATATTAATGTTAGACTTAAAGAACATGAGATGAGCAATGAGAACATCACTAACATAAGAATGGTTTGATTACGTAAAAGAGGGAAAAATGAACAATTGATAAACATATTCAAGATCAAATCAAGAAGAAAAATTAAAGAACATTGGAAGAAGTATTAGAAAGAATAATTTCTGTTGTGAAGTATCTTGGCATACATAACTTGGCATTTCGAGGAACACATGAGAGGATTCATGAAAAAAAATGGATACTTTTTTAGATTAATTGAAATGATTGCAGTCTGGGATCCTGTAATGAAAAAACATATTCAGAGGGTTGAAAATAATGAAATTCACTATCAATATCTTAGTCATAAAACTCAAAATGAATTGATAGTTATGTTATCTTCTGAAATCAAAGGTGCAATCATTAAAAAAAATTAAAGAAGCAAAATATTTTTCAGTAATACTTGATTGTACTCCGGATATAAGCCACCAAGAACAAACGTCATTGATTTTTACGATGTGTAGATATTTCAACAACTCCAGTAAAAGTAGAAGAATATTTTTGTGAATTTCTAAAAGTTAATAATACATCTAGGCATGGACTGTTTGAGGAATTGCAAAATATTTAAAAACTATTAATCTAGATATTGATGATGTACGAGGTCAAAGATATGACAATGGTGCTAATATGAAAGGAAAAAATCAAAGTGTCCAAGAAGATTACTAGACATAATCCTAGAGCGTTATATACACCTTGTTTGTCATTGTCTTAATTTAACACTTTGTGATATGGCAAATTGTTGTCCCAAAGCTAGAGATTTTTTTGGAGTGATGAATCGTATTTATACAATGTTTGCTAATTCTACAAAATAATGGCAAATTTTGAAAGTAATGTAAATGGTTTAACTGTCAAATATTTGTCGTCTATCCGTGGGAAAGTCATGTTTAAAGTGTTAAGGCAATTAGGTTCCAAATTCCGGATATATGAAAGCACTGCTTCAATTAGTGGAAACTGACAAGGAAGAAGTTTCTCAAAATTAAAATTACTAAAATCTTATCTACGATCGACTATGTCACAGATTGAATGAATTAGCTTTGTTATCTATTGAGAATAATTTTCTTTATAATGTTGATAATCATACCTTAGTCAATGATTTTGCGTCAAAAAATGCAAGGATGATGGTCTTTTGGTATTAATTCTTTTGTTGTTGGTGTTGGTTACATTTGTTATTTCTTTGTTTTGTAGGTTTGCACTCATAAATTATTATAAAGTTTTGGTGGTTTTGGAGACATCAAAGAGAGCTAGGGATTTTACAATTTTGGGTAATATTTTTCAAGTAACTTTTTTTTTGCATGTTTACGTAAAATGGGTCTCATTTTTAGTTTTGAATATTGCCATCTAAATCTCAGGACCGGCACTGGTGTCGCCCCCTCCCCATTGGAGGGGTCGTGGGACACACAGAAACCAACCCCCTGCTAACACAGGGAAACAAATCCAACCAGTAGGGATTGACATGTGGCATCGTTCACGCATTGCTCGGTCTGTAAAGAAGCATCACCTAGAAAAGATATTGTCTTGTCTCGTATGACTCACTACACATTACAAGACAATAGGGTTGGAGATGCTCATATGATCCGTTAGTTTTATGTATATATAGGGATAGTTTTATGTAAAGAAAATTTCAGTCAACGGGAAGAAGTTTATTACATTTGCGCGAAACAGGAACAGTTTAGAAAATTTACATGGACGAGGATCACGCCAGTTCCAATGGCGCCAAACAATAAAAAAAATAAAATTTGGCGCCAGTGAAACTGGCTCCGCATTTTTTTATAACATTGGCACCAGTGGAACTAGCACTTAAATTTAATTTTTTTTTAAAAACTTGGAGCCAATGCAACTGGCGCTGCATAATTTTTTTTCTTCCTTTTGGCGCCATGCATTGGCGCCGGGTTCATTGGAGGGGTGGTGAGGGGAGTGGATATTTTTACACAATGTCTGTGCATGTGTGTGTGGTGGTGTTGGAGGGAGTTTTTTTTTTTTTCTTTTTTTCAGGGTGTTTGTGTGTGGTGGGTTAAAAAACTACAAATAAAATAATGTCAGCACACACTCCCCACCTCCCCTTCCCCTCTCCCCTCACCCTAATGACCCGGCGCCAAAAGTAATATTTTTTAAAAAAATATTTTGGACACCAGTTCCATTGGCGCCAATGTTATTTAAATTTTGTTTTAAAAAATGACGCTAGTGGAACTGGCGCTAGAAAGATTTTAATTTATTTATTGTTTGCGCCAGTGGAACTGGCGCCTGATCTCTCTCCGCGTAATTTTTCCAAAATTTCATATTCTCCGCAAATATAATAAACTTCTTTCTGTTGATTGAAATTTTATGTTTTATGTATATAGTGGACTTTTGGAGTAGCTTCCTCATGGAGATAAATAGAAAATAATTTGAAGTTAAAGAGAGAAAAAAAATGAATATTATGATCTACTTTATTCTTCAGAATGAAACTCGATTCTTCAAACAGAAAATTTGTTCCAAGCATACAAATTTTAACAAAATTGGCTAAAAGATAAGACCGCAAGTCCGGACGGAAATGAGCATTTGAATTTTTTGGGGGAATGAATGGTCTGGCTTGGTTTAATTTGATTTGATTTATCTTTTAGTTTGATTTGCTTTAATCTTTTAGTTTGGTTTAATCAATTAGTTAATATATTATCTATACAATAATAGTAATAAATATATCATTTAATATTTTTATATAATAATTATATATTAACTAATAGATTTTATTGTTATCTATATCAGTTGTAAGTAAATAAATATATATATGCAACCCTCCCTTGTCTCGGGACTAACCGTTGTATATAAGTACATAATATATTTATTTGTATTTATCAAGTTTTTATTAAACAAATAAATATACGAATTAATTTGTATATTCATACGTGTGTATATATATTTATTTGCATATATTTATTTGTATATATAATTTGTTAGTTTAGTTAATATACTAACTAATATGGGTAATATATATATTATATATATATATATATTATTATATATATATATATTATATATATATATATATATATATAATAATATGTATGATAACAAAATATATTAGTTATTATAAAAATTAATTTATATATTAATTTGAATATATTAATATATTTCTTTGTATACTAATATATTAGTTTGTTATTATCTGTATTAATTTGTAGTTACTTTGTTATTATCTAAATATATATTTATTGTATATATTAATTTGTTATTGATACAAATAAATATATATAAATAAATAAAATACAAATGAATGTCTCTCTCTCTCTCTCTCTCTCTCTCTCTTTATATATATATATATATATATATATATATATATATATATATATATATATATATATATATATATATATATATATATAATGTCTCTCTCTCTGTCTCTATATATATATAATATATATATATAATAATATATATATAATATATATTATATTATATATATATATATATATAATATAAAAAAGATGTCAGCGGCGCTAGGGTTTTCATTGCGTCGCAGCGACCCAGGGCGGGCACCTCCGGGGCCTCGGGGCCGCCGCACGACTCACATCAGGCCCGGCCAGGGCTGGCGAACCCAACGGAGAACGGAGGAGGGATCATGGAGACCGAGCAGGAGAGACATGGACGACAAGGAGAGGACTCGAGAAAAGAGGCAGGGGGGTGGACTACGGTCGACCGACGACCCGGCCAAAGTCGTTGGGGGGGGCACCCCGCCAGAGGGACCGGAGGAGAATCAGCCGCCCGCGTATGGCACAGAGATATACGCCCATCAGACCCAATAGGGACGGTCGTCAGACCCTGCTAGGTTTCCAAAACACGAACGACAGCACCGATCAAAACGAAGGGATATGGTGGCAAGCAACAATCGACCCAAGCATCAGGAAGGATGATGAGGAGCAGGAAGGGGATCAACGAATGAAGGAGCGGAGAAAGACTATGGCAAACCAGGTGGGGCGGGTCGCAGAATCTTCTCAACGAGATCAACCGAAGCCTCGAAGGGATGGGGGTCTACCCCCAATGTCATGGGCAGAGATTTGTAAGCCTTCAATTCCGCAGGATGGCACGGATCTACAGTACATAGAACCTACTATTGTTAATGGAGTTCAGGTGGCCGAGATAACTGAGGATGATATACAGGAAACAAGAGAGTACTGGAAAATACACTCGCTTATATGTCATGGGAAATCCCTTTCTATGGGCAACTGAGGGCGTTCGCCCTACGAGAATGGAGACCGAAGGGTGAGATGGATATTTTCTCAAGAGAAAACGGGTTTTATTTCGTCAAGTTCGCGTTGGAGGAGGATCTCGAACGAATCATCGAGGGGGGACCATGGACTTTTGATGGCAGGCTAGCATGCTCAAACGCTGGAGACCGAGTCGAACTTCGAAAAGGATAGGCTTACATCAGTTCCAATATGGATTAGATTGCCCTGGCTCTCCCCACAATTATGGAGCATGCCGTCAATCATGAAAATAGCGAGTATGATCGGAAACCCATTGCGGACAGACATTCCTACTGCACACAGACAACGGCTATCCTATGCCCGAATCTTTGTGGAGATCTCGGTTTCGGATTCTCTCCCGAGGAAGGTAAACATTGTTCTCCCAAATGGTAGCTGGATGGAACAAGATGTGGACTACGAATGGGTTCCCCCATCCTGTACTAACTGCAAGTGTTTCGGACATACTAAAGGGCAATGCTCAAGTCCGTTGGAGGAGGACATCATAGAAGACACGAGAGCGTACTTCCGGGAGATGAGAATATGGAAAACACAGGAGGATCACAAGGGGACCAACTCATGGATCCTGTAGGAGAGGAACAAGAAACACATCGTATGGGCCAGATAGAGAGCTCATGAAACCATACAACAAGGGAGTCATGAACAGCACAAGGAGGGAGGCTCGACCGTTCCCCAAGGCTCTATCCTGGGTAAGAGGCATGGCCCTGAGTCCACGCAAGAGTCCCACTGGGATAATGCATTGGCGATTGTGTTGGTAGGGGAGAAAAAGGGATAACAGCATGCCACAAACACAAGAACAAGTGCCTCCTACTCATAGGAGCAGGATCACCCGTCTTCTGTGCAGGAGGACATGTCGCAGGGAGGAAAACCAATTCACAAGAAATAACAGCACGCAAGACTTGCCAGGTGGGCGAGACGAGAGGGGATCATCGGAAGCTTACAGGGTCCGACTATGGAGAGTCCAGCATGGCGGAGACGCGTAGAGAGTCTTTCTGAAGGCTCTACACTGGGTACGGCAGCGGGTAAATCAAACAAGACTAGTAATACTCCCCTTAATCGTCCCACGGGGGTAGCGAGGCTCAGAGGGACTCCGCTCGCCAATAATCCATGACGCTGCTTACTTGGAACGTCCGAGGGGCGAACTCAGTAGGGAGATGGAGGGAAATTCTCAATGTGGTTCGTAGTAACAAGTGTTCGTTTGTGTCCATATTAGAGAGTAAAATGAAGTCGAAGGAACGGATTAACGCTCGTACTCCGTTGAACTGGGCGAGTGTTCATAATCTGGACATGTGTGGAGTGGCTCGCATATGGTGCATGTGGGATACTCGCGTATGGAATTGTCAGGTAACTTTCTCCTCCGAACAATTCCTAGTTTTGTTTTTAACTAACAAGGGTGGTTTGGAACTTTATTGGGGTGGTGTATGGTCATAATGATCGGAGGCACAGATTCCAACTCTGGAGAGACCTGGTTAGCATCTCGAATCAGGTAGCAGACTCGCTCCCATTGGCTATTTGCGGCGACTTCAATGCCATGATGCACTCTAATGAGAAAATGGGGGGACGCCAAGTCCCGACTCCCATACTGGCGGATTTCCAGGACTGTCTCCTTAGATCCGGTTTACACTGTATTAGTCGCACGGGATCGATCTGGTCGTGGAGTAATAGCTCTACCACTAACAGAGTGGTTTGCCAACTGGACCGAGCCTTATGCAACAACAAATGGCTGGATTTGTTCCCTAACGTCAAGGCGAGGGCTTCCTAGTGGTACGAGCGACCACACTCCGATTCTTCTTCGCCTCTCTTCGACGGATTCTCGAAGCGGGGCCCTTTCAGATATAATAATGCTTGGCCTCTGATCGGAGGTTACAAAGAGGCCGTGGAGGAAGCCTTAGCGTCCCCTGTTGAAGGCAATGCTCAATACATTTTGGTTCAGCGTCTAAAGCAGGCCAAAGCGGCTCTGAAGCGCTGGAATAAAAATTGTCCTCCAAGCAATTTGCTGCTACTGGAAACAGAACTTAAACAAGTTCAGGATCGGCTCCAATATGATCCTTTGAATTTGCTGCTAGCGGAAGGAGAGATCAAACTTCAGGAGGAGCGGCTCGCCCGGTTCCGTGAAGAGATCCATCTCCAACAACGAGCTAAGTGTGAGTGGTTGAAGGAGGGTGATCGCTGCTCTAAATTTTTCCATTCTATGATCAAAACTCGCCTACATCGGAGCTCGCCCCATGGGATACTCAATAGCAATGGCCTTCTTACTTCCGATGACAGGACTATGGCACATGAGGCCATAACGTGCTATCAAGATTATATCACCAAGAGGACTATATGGAAGACTTTCCGGATATTGTTTGTAAACGGATCGTGACGGAGGAGGGGAATAACTTACTAAGGAAGACCGTCTGCATGGAGGAAATTGAGGACATTATCAAGAATGCCGATCCTAATAAATCCCCGGGCCCCGATGGGTTCAATGCGGCATTCTACAAAAACCATTGGGAGCTGTTGAAACACCAGGTGCTCACAGTGGCTCAGGACTTCTTCAGGACAGGCAGACTCCTGAAAGAAATCAATCATACTTTCCTGACGCTAATACCCAAGAAGGAGGGGGCGAAAGCTCTGGGGGATTTTAGGCCGATTGCATGTTGCAATATGATATATAAAATTATTACACATTTAATGTGTTCCAGAATGCAGGAGATCATGAAAGGTCTGATTTCAGAAAATCAAGCAGCTTTTTAAAGGCCGGGCGATTGCGGAAAACTGTCTCCTTGCTCATGAGTTAGTCAGGGACTTCAACAAGGCTGGGGGACGGAAGAGCTGTCTTAAACTAGACATCAGAAAGGCGTACGACACAGTTAACAGGAATTTTGTCTGCCATATGCTGAAGATTATGGGCTTCGATCAATGGTGGGTAGATAGAGTTAGAGAGTGTATCTCCACTCCTACTTTCTCTATCATTACGAAAGGTATTCCTTGTGGGTTCTTCGGGAGTAACAGAGGTTTAAGGCAGGGTGACCCTCTTTCCCCGTACCTCTTTACTATAGTTATGGAGCACTATACATGTCTGATGGACCTCGCCACCCTGCAGCGGCATATCACCCCCCTCTACAGGCAGGTGGATCCAGTGGTGACGCACCTGATTTACGCAGACGATTTGCTCGTTTTTGTCGAGCCTTCGGAGCAGTCCATGAGAGCCCTCCGGAAAGTCTTGAAAGAGTTCGCGAGACATTCGGGACTTAGACTAAATTCAGATAAGAGCCACATTTACTTCAACAAAGACTGTCCAAACAAAGAAGGGATAGCGGGGTCTCTGCAAGTTGTGATTGGCCAACTCCCTGTTAGATATCTTGGCTTACCTCTCTCGGTGAATTATACCCGAGACTCAGATTGTCAAGGATTGATTCAGCATATCCAAGATAAACTTGAAGGATGGCAAGCTCAGGTGTTGTCCTTTGGAGGTAGAGTAGAACTCGTCCGCTTGGTTATTCACGCTATTGCAGGCTTCTGGCTTCAAGTGATCTTTCTTCCCGAGAAAACGATCCAGAAAATCGATCAAATGTGTGCAAATTTCATATGGAAAGGTGGCCTTCACGGGATTTCTTGGGAGGATCTGTACACGCCTAAAGAGGAGGGTGGTATAGGGCTGCGATCCCTCAAGATTCTTCGAGACGTGTGTTTTCCATAAATAAATTCACTTTATTTATTTTATATCTGAGAAAATTACAACTGTAGGAATCCGATCTAGAAGACGATCGCTTTATCCTTTGGACTATGCGAAGAAGAAAAGCTCTCAAAATTTTGACAGTAGATATCAATGTATCTGTACAATGAATAAAAAAAAACCTTATTTATAGAGTCAAAACAGTAACTGAAAAGATAACTACCTCACCACTAGTGCATTTGAAAAGTCACGCAGACTCTAAATACACGCAGGGTTAGTGAGTAGTTACTGGACGTGGCCCGTAACTGTTGGACACATGGCATTAGTGCATGGGTCGTGTGCAAGTTACTGGGCACGCGAGAGAGAGATCGGTGGCATGGCTGCCACGTACTCCAGTTGAAATGAAATCCACGCTGTCTTGCTGAAGGCAAAAATCCACGCAGTTTCGTTGACGCAGACTCGTTGAAGGCGAAATCCACGCAAGCTTTGAAGAAGAATACTTCAGAATTTACGCAGGCTTTGAGAAGAATAACTCAAAAATCCACGCAAACTTGAGGAAGGAGAAGGTTCAGAATCCACGCCAACCGCCAGCTGTCTTGATTTGGCACGCTTCGTCTGACACAAAATCTCTGACATTGATTATATTGTCAGCCGCATTAAATGAAGATAAGACCCAAAGTCACGCCAACTTGGTGAAGAGTGAGTCTTGCTAAGGAAGATTTCGAAAATCACGCAAAAGACGGCGATGATCTCTCAAATTTTGTGCATACGTGGCATACGAGGAGACGTTTCTCGACTGCGGTGTTGTCAGTCATTATGATTCTGACATATGGCTGAGCTGTCTCTGCGTGACTTCTAAAGGAGATGGCCAGGCAGAACTTAGCGTATCTTTTGTGCTGCTTCTTGGATCACTCTGCGTGACTTGTTCTGATCAACTCAGCGTGACTTTCATTTTTGAGGCCTACAAAACCCCCTTCAAAGTTTTCGAAAAATGATAAAAATTTTTCGAAATACTTTAAAATAGAGATGATGAAATGAGTTAAAGTCACGCTGAGATGATCAGAACAAGTCACGCAGAGTGATCCGAGAAGCAGCACAAAAGATACGCTAAGTTCTGCCTGGCCATCTCCTTTAGAAGTCACGCAGAGACAGCTCAGCCATACGTCAGAATCATAATGACTTCTCGGGACACCGGGGGTAGAGTTGATAGTCCAGATGGAGTATATAAAAACACCAGAGCAAGAGTCCTGGCTTCTAGTCAAAGAAATTTGATCCCTGAAATTGATTCTGAATTTCTTGGAGAATCTAACTTCCCACCTCTTCCTACTGGGGATAATTCTCCTATAGTTGACTTTGATACACGAAGTAATGATTCAGAGCATACAACATCTACCAGTTCATCAATAATCCCTCATACAGTCACGACTTACATGGTTGATGGGAATACTGATGAACCCTCTTCTTCCCTGACTCCTCAAGATCAAAGAATTGCTTCTTTAGAACAGCAAATGAAGTCTATGACTGACACAATGAAGTCAATGTATGAACTCATGACAACTCAGTTGCAAAATCGACAGACTGTATCAGATGCCATCCCAGTTGATACTGATATAAGTCCAGTACAAGTTCCTCCAGCAGTACAATCCAATACTCCTGGACCTGCTCAACCAATCCTAGTATCTCTGGAGCTGGGGGTAGTACTTACAATGTTGTTCCTCCTCCTAACTATTCTCTACAAGCCACAACTCCACAATCTTCGGGAGTTGTCTCTGAAGAATTGAAAAATCTCAAAACTCAATTCGAGGCATTCAAACAGAGGGATGGTTTACAAAGGTTAGGCATCAAGCCCTTATCCGATAGAATGGAAGCAAGTATCATATCCTCCTAAATACAAGCCTCCTACTATCTCATTCTATGATGGAACCACTTCTCCAAGTCAGTTTATCAATCACTTTGAAGTAATGACTGATCAATTACAACCAAGTGATGCCCTCCTTACTCGGGAATTTATTGGATGTCTCAAGGGAACGGCTTATGAATGGTATAGAAGTCTCCCAGATGGGAGTATTACCTCATTTGCTGGTTTCAAACAGATGTTTCTTGAAAGGTTCTATGAAGGGCTTAATGACATGACTATGTCTGCTCTTATTAGAATCAAGCAGAAAAATAATGAATCTACAGAGGAATACATTGAACGGTTTCGAAGAGAAGCTCTGAAGTTGCCTCTTGGAACTCCTGATGCTGTCACCATTGACACGTGCAAATCAAACTTGTTGCCAATCATCAGTATGTGGACAGGGTCCACTCAATTTCAAGATTGGCCTTCCTTCATAGTCAGTGCTAAAGCTGCAGAAATCAGTGCTGAAACCTTCAAAGGTTTAGGAGTGCAGATGACTCTAAAGAAACAGGACAAGGGGCTAACAATAAAAATAATGCTCGCAAAGGAAAAGAAACTCTAGAAGTTAATCTTCAGAGCAAAGATGCATCGAATGTTCAAACTCCTGCCTCTACAACTCAACAATCAAAACACCTCGCCCCAGAGAAGAATATTCTTTTGATGACGACGATGTCCTTGGTATCTTTGAATGTCTGCTGAAAGGTAATAAAATACAATTACCAGAGATCAAGAAACCTGATGAAGCTGGTAAGACAGATCATCCTAAATACTGTCCATATCACAGAATGCTGGGTCATACAATTCGTACATGTTATGTATGAAAGGAAAGATCCAAGAAATGATTAAATCTGGAGCTATCTCTCTTACTCCAAAAGAGAAGACCGTCACCTCCAACGTCGTCTCTATGCAATTTGGAAATTTCCCTCCTCAACTCCTTGAAAGTGGGATTATTCCTATTCCCAAGGCAACTCTTGACATAGTGAATCTTCCTCCTCCACAGTTTGAAGGATTAGTGCCAATCACTTTGGAAACAGGAGAATCATGTAGATCCATCCTGATCTAGTGGCAGATTTTGAATCGCCTTCTCCTCAAAAGATTTCTTCTCAAAAATCCAAGAGGGCTAGAAAGATCAAGTCATGTCATATGACTTCTCTTGGGTCTACTTCTGACACAGAGCCAAAAGATAAAGAAGAAGCACTTGTTAGTGCTACTCGAACGGGAAAACCTTACCTAAAGGATTATTCTAAAAATCCTGAAGATCCTACTGATATCCCTTCAGATGCTAAAGATGCTCCTAATGTTCCTTCCGAGGAAGAACCATCTACTGAACCTGTTCCTCCCAAGCCTACGGCTCTGGAGAAAGGCAAACAACAGGCTCGGTTTGATAAGCCAATCAAGAAGTCTTCTCCTCTTGGACTTCAGAAGCCTTACAACTTCGACATTTTGGCTCAGCTTGCTAATACTCCCGCTAGAATGTCCCTTTTTGAACTTCTACGTCTTTCCAAAGAGACTCGGGAGACGTTAAGTGAAGCACTTCTACAAGCTGACTCTTGTCTTGCACAATTGAAGAAGCCGAATGCTAAACCGGTCAAACAACAACAGCGACGATTTCGTCCGGACATCATGGATGCAATTGAAGTTGAAGTCAATAAACTTATTACATCTGGGTTTATTAGAGAGGAACAACATCCCGATTGGGTGGCTAATATTGTTCCTGTTCTTAAAAAGACTGGCAAGATCAGAGTATGCATAGACTTTCGCGATCTCAATGCGGCATGTCCTAAAGACGAATTCCCTCTACCAATCACTGATGTCATGGTTGATAATACCTGTGGATTTGAACGAATGTCATTCATGGACGGGTATTCTGGGTATAATCAGATCAAAATGTTCCCAGAAGACGAGAAGCACACTTCTTTCAGAACGCCGATTGGTACATACTGTTATACAGTTATGCCATTCGGTCTCAAGAATGCAGGAGCAACTTATCAACGAGCTATGAGTACTATATTCCGTGAACATTTGCGGAAAACAGTCGAATGCTATGTTGATGATATTGCAGTCAAAAGTCGACAAAAGGAAGATCATATCCAAGATTTGAAGACTATATTTGATCTAATGCGTAAGCATCAATTAAAGATGAACCCTACTAAGTCCTTCTTAGGCGTCTCTAGTGGTAAATTTCTCGGCTTCGTCATTACCTCTAAAGGTATACACGTGGATCCCGAGAAGATCAAAGCCATCCAAGAGATGCGTCCTCCACGCACCTTAAAAGAGCTACGAGGATTTCAAGGAAGAATTGCTTATATCAGGAGATTTATCTCTAATTTATCAGGACGCTGCAGACCATCAACAAACTTATGAAGAAAGGTGTCTCTTTTGTCTGGAATAATGAATGTCAGAAAGCATTCGATGATATAAAACAATATCTGATGAGCCCTCCAGTATTGGTACCTCCCGTCTCAGGAATACCGTTCCTCCTCTATACTCGAGCAATGAGTCATTCATTGGGTGCACTCGCTCAAAAGAATCAAAATGGCCATGAACAAGCCATTTATTATCTCAGCCGCACTATGACCGGAGCTGAACCTCGATATTCACCAGTTGAAAAAGAGTTCTAGCC
>JANAVB010031150.1:0-119474 GCA_029216955.1 Iris pallida
TGCAAGTCCAGCATCGTAGTGCTTTCCTCTGCCGGACTTGGGGACAGCAGAGTCCTCTATGGCTTGAAGTGGGGCCGCACGAGAGTCGTCTTCGCCATCTTGGGCAACAGAGAGTACTCCGTCCAGAGCTTGGGGAGGAGCAAATAACTTTGGCCTCTACTCCCTGCGAGCCGTCTTTGTGCGGGTTCGCTTCTGGACCGGGCCAGCGCTTCCTACAGAGAGCATTTCTTCAAACGCCTGTTGGTCGAAGCGGACGACCATCTTCTGTTGCGTGGAGCCAAGTTTGGCTGCATCCGATTGCGTCACCAACTCCTCAGCCGTAGAGACGTTTTTCCCCAGCAGAGTCGCCATCATGTTTGTCATTGATTGTAAAAGTATAGAACAATTATCGGAGGACTGAACTTAGACTCACAATACAAACTCGCTTGTACAAAGAAAGCCTAGGGACGAAAACCTAGGTACAGTAATCTAAGTACAATTGTTTATTTTAGATTCTGGGGGGTGACGGTAGAGGCTCGGGAAAGCGACAGCAGCTCTGCCTTACTCCTTGGACGATCGGGTGCAGCCTTGGCTCTGTAGAAGAACTGCTTGGCGTTGATGAAGAAATGCTCTCCTTTTAATTTCTCTCTGACTCTCTGGATCCGAGGGGGGTGTGCTCTCTCTCCTTCTCTCTGCTCTGCAAGGGAATGGCACTTTGCTATTTATAAGAGTGGGGGGCCTCATTAGGATTTGCAATGATTGCCCATTCTCAAAAGTCGGCGGTTAAGGATCAATGAATCTGGGCCGCTCATAATAGATTTGAGCAATTAATGTGATTGCATCAAATCTCTGTGGACAATTAATGATGATTGTCATAAATCCTCATGATTTGTTATGCCAAGCTCGGATCTTCTGCCACGTGTTCAATTTGATTGATTGCAAATGATCTGATTTGATCCCAGTAATTATGAGGATGGCACTAAACCTGGTTGTTAGGATTTGTTGATGAATCTTGCCACGTGTCCCCCTATTATTAGGCTGATAGCTGTAGGAACGCTGGCAGAACTGCGGGCCACTTAGGAAATCTGAGCCGCATGAGGATTGCCCCCCCACTGAGCCGCATAAGGCTGACCACGTGTCAAGGCTGCTTGGGAGTGGCCTCTGAATATTTGAACCGCATGGAGATGAACTGAGCCGTATGAGCGTAGGCGACCGCATGATGGTGGCTTCTCAGTGAGCCGCATGAAGATAGTCCTCGTAAGCCGCATAGGTAGCCTCTGCCTGAGCCGCATGGGGTGGCCTCTGTCTGAGCTGCATGCGACTGTCCACGTGTCAAGGCCGCATAAAGGTCTTTGGGGTTTGATGGATTGTGTCAGAGATTTCCTTCGTTTCCCTAGGAGTCTGCCATTATGACAGAGTCATCATTGCGTCTTTATGTCAGAGCTGTCATTGGTCAGAGCTGTCAGCCGTCAAGGCATTAATGCAGTAAAGGTAAAGGGAAGAGCTGTTGAGGGCCACGTGGCTCCTCTCTGGGCCGCATGGAACTATTCGAGCCGCATAGACGCTTGAGCCGCATGGATCCCTGAGCCTCATGGGGATCCTTGGCCGTATGGATCTTTTTTTATTCTTTTCCATGCTTCTACAGAGCATGATAGACCGGTACACAGTCCAAGATTCCTGCCGACTGCCAAAATTGTCTGTCATCGACATAGTTTTGATTGGAAGTTAAACCCAATCTTATCATAGAAGCTACGACAGTGAAACTAGCCAGTTGCAAGCCTCGTCAGATGGGTGTAGACAGCTAGCTGGGTCTCAAGACTGTAAAGGTCCTTCACGTAATGTGTTGAATCATGTCGAACAAGAAATGTTATGATGTTATTCCAAGCTCCATCCGGGCTCCAGTCATCCAAGGCGTATCATGAAAATATGACAAGTTCAAAATGGAGTTAGGAACACATAAAGTTAGTTGTACTGCAGAGCAATAAAGGACACACGGGGAATTATAAAAATTCCATGCGTCTAAAAATGGAAGCAGTACTCCTTAATAGCATAATATTGATAGTCTTGCCTACATATGCAGTGTAATTCCTATTTTTCATAGTACATAATTCTAGAAGTATAATTATGTACTTCGAAGACATGTTGTATTTAGAACATGATCAAAGAGGATATCATTGTTATAAGACTTTGTGTGAAAAAGAAGATTGGTAAAGAAAAGAAGAAGCATACTTCAGAAAAGTTTACCTTTTGAAGATCGATATTTTTCTTGACTCCTAGCATAACCAAATAGCAGTGTTCTTAGCAAGGTGATGCTCAATCCATTTACAATTCTGCACAAGCTCGTTGAACTGTTAATCAGCAAATACAAGGTTAAAAGTGATGATGATAAATCCTGTCAAAGTCATGTCCTATTTATAAGGACGGAGGCTTACTATGCGGTGAGGTACTATGCGACTTGATTCTGGATGAAGAGATCATCGCAGCATTAACTATCGCATGATTTTCTATTCCTAAAATCACGGGATCAGTTGACTTAGCCTCGATCCAAGCAATTGCCAGAAACGGTTGCCTCGAATTTCAAAGAACAGTTTTGATTTTGAAGGATTCAGTCAAAGCAAATGACAGTGTGGCAAGTGACCCAATGCGTCTAAAGCTTTATGTAATATAATTTTCTCTCTTTCATGCTTCTTGTTCAAAGTATTTCAAACCTTGTTCAAGTTTTAAGAACTTTGATGGGGGTTCTGTAGAAGCAGAAAAGAAATTTAAAAAGAGACGTATAGAGTCATACATCTTAAGCATAAATGTTTCTAAAGTTGGAATCTATTAGCTTCTAAAGAAAGATATACGTTTAAGAAACGGGCCAGACTGATGCATGGCCCATTCAAACGCATGATATTTTTTTCTCTTGTTTGAAGAGACATGTCTCAAGAAGTGTGCAGCGTTCATATCACATGGAAGACGTCAGTGATTTCATCATCCCATCATTACACTTTGCCAGCTTTGAAGGAAGCAATTGTATGCGTCTACTTCCAGATTAATATTTTACAGTAAGCAATTGGAGAATCTATGCGTTCAAGGATTGACTGACACATAATTATTCAAAGAAAAACTATCCCTTGTAGTAAGCAATCATATGCTCTGTGTTTAAAGTAATTAAACTCATAGCTGGTCCACTTTTAACAGATCGTGTGCTGACATGGCAGTGTTTCGTATAGCACATCTAAAAACATGTGGTGAGTTATACGTGATTCTCGAACACGTTCACTCCCCACTATCTCCTAAGGGCTTATGCGTCTATCCATTTTCATGCGTCTCTGAGGCAGAAGATAGTGTATTTTCTACACATACGCACATGGCTATTCCAGTGAAGAAAAGCTATAAATAAAGGAGTTTTTCTTTCTCACACAAGACAATGATACATACACAGTACACAAGTATAAGGAGAGACTATAACTCCTTTTCTTAGAACTTTCAGGGAGAAAGTGAAAGCTTTCGTTGATAAAGTTTTCTTTGCTACAGAGAGTTCATCAACAACCAAGCTTCAACAATAACTGCATCAGATTGTCAACCGAGTAAAGAAGTCGAAGTAGACTTAATCTTTATTGCCCCAATCCCTAGATTTTATTGTACTCGTAATTCTTGTTTAAGATTCAAGATTCTTGTTGTACTTCTTTTTTTACAATATTACAAAAGATCCTATATTTCTCGGACTCTTTTTGTGTTGAAACATACACGGCATGTTTGGTTGCAAAAGGGTATGCTCAGAGGGAGGGAATTTATTACCTTGAGTTTTTTGCCAGTAGTCAAGCATACGTCTATTTAGGTGTTGGTAGCTACTGAGGATATAGAATTTAAGTAAATGGATGTGAAGACGACATTTCTACACAGAGAATTGAAAGAGAATTTTTACGAGGTATCCTTAAGGATGTATAAAGCATGACAAGGAGGACCACGTATGTGAGCTCATGCGGTCTCTATAAGGGCTGAATCAATCTCAGAGAAAGCGGTACAAGCACTTCGATTCCTTATACAGAATACCAACTTCACCAGATATGAGTATGAGAGTTGCATCTCTAGTCAAGCAGGCTCGAGAATGGACCATCGATATATCTCTTATTGTATGTCAACTACATGTTGATTGCTTCCAAAAGTATGAAGGATATAAAGGCACTCAAAGCTTCACTGAGTGCAAAGTTGACATGAAGTACTTAGTTGGAGCAAAGAAGATCTTGGGATAAATATTTATCGCGATATGAGGGTTAGAAAGATATCCCAAAGGAAATACATAGAGAAGGTGTTGGAGTGATTCATCATGGAGGAATCTTGATAGGCGAGTACCTTGATCACATATCATTTCAAGTTATCCTCCAAGTAGTGTCCAAATTCTGGGAGGAGAAGGTGAAGATTTTTTAGATTTCGTATGCGAGTGCGGTGGGTTCGTTGATGTAAGCTATTGTGTGCACTTGTCCGTATATTTTGTATGCAGTTAGTCCATAAGTTGGTTCATGTCAAATCAAGAAAAGTTTTATTGGAAAGTCGTAAAGTGGATACTTTGGCATCTAAAGGGCTTAAAATATCTTTGTTCTCTATCGTACAATTCAGAGCATAAATTGAGTCAGTTGCAGGGTTAAATAGATGTTGATTATGCTGAAAATTTGGATAAGAGAAGGTCAACTAAAGGTTATATATACAATCCTACCAGTCAGTTTTAAATTGATGCATTCAAGATATAGTATGGCACTTTCCATCACGGAATAGAATATTTGGCAACAGTCGATGCGTCCAAGGAGCCTCTAAGGTTATGAGGTCTAGATAGTAAGTTCAGGTTTGAAAAGATGCAGTTTGCAGTGTATTGCGATAGTTATAGTATGATTCATCTCTCCAATAGTTGGACAGAATATATTGAAATACGATACAAGAATGGTACAATTGTAATACTTCTCTCCCCTTGGAGCATTATCATGGTCTTGTCTACTTATTGGCATGACGGTATAGCCTGGTTATGTTTGGTTGTGAGTTAATTTTTTTTTCATATTGGATGTTGGATCATGATTTATCCCTTTGGATTTAGATTTGGCTCGGTTGAACCATTTATTTGGAGATGGTGCCTTGAGATTGTGATTGGTTAGACTTGATTTGGTCAGAAGCTAATGGTTTGGTTTTTGTGTGTGTGTGTGTGTGTGTGTGTGTGTCTATATATATATATATATATATATATTTTATATATATATATATATATATATATATATATATATATATATATATATAAAACTCCCGCTTTATTCATATCAAGGTACAAAATGCCGAAGCCTTTACAAGTAAGCACAAAAGATAAAAAGAAGCTAGAAAGAAATGGGACCATCTCTCCTCAATCTAGTCCGGAGAGCAAGGAATGCCACAAGTCCTGTTGACCGTGGTTGCAGTGTCTACTGGCCTTAAGGGTCTGTCAGAGAACCTCACGCATAAGTTGGTCGGGCAAATATTGGTGGCCTTCATATCTGTGTTTGTTGCGGTTCTTCCAAATGACCCACATGGTGGCGGTTGCAACGATCTGGTAGCCGTAAGAGGCACTTCTAAGAGGCAAGATGATCGTTAAAGCTTCCACCGTCCAGGTTTACTCTGCAATAATGGAAGAGGGTGGTACAAACTCTGACAGGTGAGTCTCCCGACAGTATAATATGGTCCACTATTTCGGACTGTCTTTTCGAGCAATAGTGACATACAGAAGCCAAACTATATTCGATTGTTTTGGGAGCATCGTCGGTGGGGAGCTTCTTGCGGAACGCTCTCCAAATCAGAAATGACCATTTTTTGGGTATACAAGACTGTCGAAAGGTCCCGATGGTAGGGGTAGGCGTCCCAGTCCCGTGAACCATGCTCTTGGCCAAAATAATCGAGAAGGAACCATTGACCAAAGCATCCTACTGAAGGATGTCAGGTTCCTCTCTGATCTTCAGCCCGGTGGTACGGAGCGTAGCTACTGCTTCTTCTCTAATCCATCCATGTGCCCTCTCCCAGTTCCAGTCACCCGTGTCCCATAGATCTCTAATCTTACTGCGAAAGGGGGGCATGCCGCTGTTGAAGGAGGCTTTCCCTAGACCAACATTCGAAGAATAAGGATGATTAGTCCGATCCCAATTGAATTCAGATCATGGGCTCGGCGAGGCTCCAACCTTTAAGAATGCGTCTCCAAGATGCGGATGATCTGTAGTTGAAATCAACGACGGACGGATGGATGTATTTATAATATCTGGTCTTCATAAACTGGGCCCATAGATTTCTGCTCGTTCGGAGCTTCCACCATAGCTTCATCGAGTAAGCATCTACGATATACGACAATCTACAAAATCCAAGGCCTCCCTCTTTCGTGGGTCAAGTCATGGTGTCCTAACTCGTCCAATGGTGTTTGTCCTTACCGTCGCAGTGGCCGCAGAAGAAGTTGGAGAAGCGGTTTTCAATGCATGTGAGCACCTTCTTAGTATTGGAGTAGGCGGCCAAGGTGTATATGGGGATGGAGGAGAGCACGTGTTGAATCAGGTTCATCTTTTTCGCCGGGCGATAATGCGGCATTGTGCCACCCCTCAAGTTTTTTTTCCTAATTTTGCCTACTAGTCCTTCGAAGATGCTCGCATTGGATCTGCCATATACCAACGGGCATCCAAGGTAGTAGAAAGGAGGGTACGCGACAGAAAAGGACATGATGCTGGAGAGGGTGAAGGAGTGGCCTCTGTTAGTCTTATGATGGACGTAGATGACGCTTTTGTTGGGATTGACGCGCTGACGAGAGCAATTGTCGAAACGCTGAAGCATGTTGTGAACCACCTCCACAGACTCGATGGCTCCAAAGAAGGATATCAGGATATCATCAGCATAAGCCTGGTGGGTGATGATCGAGCATCCACTAAACGTGTAAAAATACTTGAAGTTCGAGGAGCCCACCAATCTGTTCAGGTTTCTGCTGAGAGCTTCTGTGGCTATAATGAAGATAGTGGAAGATAATGGGTTTCCTTGTCTGACACCGTGACTTGATTTGAAGAAGCCATCCACTTGTCCGTTGATAACCGTAGAAAACCACGAATTACTAATCGACCTCCAAACGTTGTTGGTCCAGGTTTTCGAAAACATGAATGCCCTAAATACCCAAATCAGAAATTGCCAGTCTAGCCTGTCATACGCCTTCTCCATGTCCAGTTTGATGGCATTGTTCCCACCCCTGGTCAGGAATTTCATGCATGTGACCATTTACTGGGCCAGCAGAATGTTGTCTAAGATATTCCGACCACGAACATATCCTCTCTGCTCTTCTGAGATAATTTTGGGAAGAATTCTGGTCATACGATTAGCAAAGATCTTGGAGATGATTTTGTTGGTAAAGGTGCAGAAGCTAATGGGGCGAAAGTCTTTAAAGGTCTTAGGGTTATCTTGTTTGGGGATGAGGATCAGATTGGTACAAGAAATAGATCTGGGGTACATGGCCCTCTGAAAGAAGGCGATGGCTGCTTCGTGGATATCCGACTTGATGATGTCCTAGCATGATCTGAAGAATACACCCGTGAAACCATCAGGTCCAGGAGCGGTGTGTTCGTTTAAGGCCCACACTGCATCTTTAACTTCAAGTTCAGAGGGGATGAGCTCCATCTAGGAATTGTCCCTATCATCAATCAGTCGAAGGATCCCCACAAGGAAGTCTACGTCTCTGGTAATGGTTTCTTTGGTAAACAGCTTAGTGTAGAAATCTGTAGCAGCCGATTGAATACCCCGAGGATCTTTGATAATGTGTCCGTGCTCATTTGCGAGCTGGTGAAGGTTGAGCTTCTGTCTTCTTTCCTTGACACAGGAGTGAAAATAACTGGATATTTTGTCTCATTTATTGTCCCAGGTCAGTATAGCTTTCTGTTTTCAGAATTCAGTTTCAACTTTCAGACGGAATTTTAACAACGATCTGGCGAGGTTCAGGGTTGCACGGCCTTCGGGAGATCTGCTGGTGACGAAGAGAGCTTCCACGTGAGTCGCATCGTCCTCAGCCGTACGGACAGCCTGAAAGATGTCCCCGAATGCTTCCTTACTCCAAAGAGTAAGTGACTTCCTGGTAGCTTTGAGTTTGTTCACGATGCGGGCCAGAGGATCAAGATTGTCTGTGCTGCTCCACGCAGAAGAGACGATGTTCCTGAATTGAGGGTGATGGCCCCAGAGATAGAGGAAGCGGAAGCTCTTCTTAGTCTGGTTCGATTTGCTGCTAATATCAATGAATAGAGGAGAGTGATCTGACTCGGTGGCATTGAGGTGAGATAGAGTGGAGATGATCTCTAGATCCGCCCACTTCGAGTTAATGAGGGCACGGTCAAGCCTGGAGTACTGCCTTCTGGTACCTTCCTACATGTTGCACCAGGTGAAGGCGCTACCGTTGAACAGAAGGGCAGACAGGTGGGCGTTCAAAATGAAGTTGTTGAAGTCCTGGATGGCCGACGGGGGAGGGGGCTGCACCCTCCCCCCCCGACTTCTCCTCTCTGTAGGTAATTACGTTGAAGTCACCGACTCAAAGCCAGGGAAGGTTGTTGTGATTTCGTTGGATGTACAGCAGGTCTTCCCACAGCTGTCGGCGCTCGGGGATCTCGCAACTGCCGTGGACTGCCGACAATAGGGAGCGGGAGGGAAGCAAGGGATGTTCTACCCGGTTTGAGTATATATATATATATATATATATATATATATATATATATATATATATATATATGTATATATATATATATATATATTTGGTGAACATATCATACCCCATCTTTATTTGGCCCTAGAAATTCGTACAAATATTCTAAAACACCATTTAAATATTGATAATGAATTACTAAATATTTAGAAAATATTTGTCAAGTCCTAAAAATAAATAAGAAATATTTGTACACACCTAAAATGTCTACATGGCCGTCTTTGGTCTTTCTACATGCCTACATGGACTTGGATTATATATATATATATATATATATATATATATATATATATATATATATATATATATATATATATATATATATATACACACACTTGTTTAACGGACCGGATTTAGAATAGTTTATTGGGTGAGGACCATGGATGATATGATACCTTAAATAATATCTTCTAACTAATTAAATCATATCTTTGGAATCTTTTGATAACTTGTAAGATTTCTAATATTTTGGTAGAATGGATAATATCTTTAAAAATATCTTTTGTTAATATTTTAACCACTTTAGTCAAGATCCTTTCTTTCACTTTGGCTTTGGTTGGAAATTGAAACCAGGTTGAACAATATCTTGGAAGTTGAGTTGGTTGTTTAGAGATGAAGGATTTACTATTTCAAGCTCTTTGGAAGCTATATAAAGAGTCCATACCTTTGCATTTCATTTCCTCCATATCATTGTACCATTGTGATGGGAAGAAAAAGAGTAAGAAGAAGACGTTGCGGAAGGCTATCATAGTTATGCCGAAACAGGAGGTTCAACAAAGGACATAAGGCGAGCTGTTAATGTTAAGGAGGACTTGTTCTACTCTCCCTTGGGCATCTCAATAATAGTGAGTTGACAAAACCCTACTTTCCTTGATCTCTCATTTTTTTAATTAAAAAACTCTAATTCATTTATGTTTCTCTAATTGATGCCATGATTAAAATAGATCAATAAAAGACAAACAGAGATCCTATTGTTATATGTATGATTCATGTTAATGTCCCTTATTGAGAATGTGGAATGGTTTCTTATTAAACAGAAATCTATATGCATTAAAGATGTTTGACGAAATGTCGAGATTAATAAAGTTAATATTGGTTAATGAACTCACTGTGTGATGTTGTAGTTGTTGACACATATGTTGCAATTAATATAACACCTTATGGGAATGATTGTATTTGGGGACCTTGTGCTGGAGCTACTTTTCGTGTAGAAACTATTGTGGAAAATACAGTTAGAAAGAGCGCTAAGATATAATATTGAACTGAGGCTCTGGAATACAAAAGAAAATATGGTGTGACTTTTGAGCAAAGATATCGGTAGCTTGCATTTATTGTTGCATTATCTTTCATTTTTTTACAAAGATAGTATAATTGCATATGCAAGGGTTTTGGATGTCTTTTACATAAGGGGATTCGTCGAATGGTGTTCGGGGCATCAAAAATTGTGTCAGCCTAGGAGGAATATGTCGTGCATTCTTCAAAAGGGAGAACGACACAAGTATCCCGACCTCTTGTTGGGTTAGCTACCCACGCTAGAAGAGAAGTAGTATACCATTGGTTATGTCCAAATGCGATGACAATAGTTAGGGTGCATGCTCTAACTAGTATTTTTTCATAGACTTATTGTGGCATTGAAATACTATGTTCTAAAACTTATTTTATGGGGACAAAACCTCGATGTTATGAATTTCTTAGAAGTATTAATCTTTGTCTTGGGAATAGAATGGATAGCATGAAGGAATTATGAACACGTTACACGAGTAAGAACTGAATTTCTAAAAAATGAATGTTTTCAGTGGAATTATTAATAGAGTATGGTTGGAAATGAATGTAGAAAAAGAATTTAGGAAGACCACTTATATATTTAATTCTTTAATTTAACATGTTTACTTGTGTTGTATTTTAGGTAGGTTTGGACATGCTACTCACAAGTACATCATTGTGTACTGACTATCAACCTTACAGGTGCGAGAGACATTTCAGGAACCTAGAGGCTTAGACACGTTTTATTAGAAGTGCTCACTTATTTAGTATGAGACAAAATGTATGAAACAATATCACTGAGCTACGTTGCTTAACATTGTTACTTTTCTGCCTAACTCTAAATGTTTTCATGTTCATTAGTCTAAATAATATATTTTTACTGCTGTATGAGATTCAATCGAAATTCTAAACCTTGTACAAGTTAAATGAGGCTTATATGGCATCATGTTCCTAAATGATTCCATTATTGGAAATCGAGGTAGGAAAAAATAAGGAGATTGATCTTCAGAAGATTGACACTAAGCTATGTTGATGTTTTTGCCTTAAGCACTAGAAACATAGTCCCACATTACCTAGGCCAAATGACTTGTATCTCTATATATAAGCTTGCTTGTGTTTAGAGATGCATATGTGGTGTGGAGTGGCACATGGGTCCCATGTGGGGGTATTTTTCTAGTGGAAAAAAGGCTAACTCAACAAATGAAGCATTAATGTTTTTTATCATGCTCTTGGAATTTATTCCATTGGAGCTAAGCCTCATAGGGGATTAACGACTCGAACTCAGACTCAGACTCGGGCTCATGAGGCGTAATATGGTGTTTTGTTGGCATACTTTGTACTTAGCATGTCAGCATCATCGCTAGGTGAAGATTGCACTTTAGTTGCGCTCATTGCACGAGCCTCTACGCTGCCGATCGTACACCCGATCACACAAACGTTCGCACGAACCGATCGTGCGACCATTCGTGCTGCCATTTATGTTCTAGTTTGTACGTCCTATTGGTGCACAGTACGTGCAGCAAGTGTTATGTGTATTATGCGTGGTTGGAACGATTGGCACGCGCTATGCGCGGGTGCCCGAGTGCGCATGAGTGCAATTGGTACAGTTATCACAGATGGCATACTTGTGCACCAATTAGCACAGTCGTGTCTGTTCATGATCTGAACAGTTATGCAACGTGCATAAATGGTTTTTAACACGTCCAGAATGTTGCATATGCTGGACGTTTACTGGACAGTCAGTATAAATATTTCTCTCCTCTCTCTCTCATTCAGTACGATTCATTCTTACAAATTCCTTAAGAATTTTCTAGAGAGCAGAAGAGAGAAATAGTACGCCATTTTTGTCCATCCAAGGAGTCAGAAGAGCATTCGACGAGTGTTCCGAAGTTCTTTTCCGAACTTGTTGGTTCCTGGAAGTTATTCGTATGGGACGAATCTAGCTTTGAGTGCCGGTGATCAGTCACCCCAGCAGGTCGCTCTTTCTTTTCATATCTACTTCTGTTCATTTCTTATTGTTCGTCTACTTGTATCTTGTTCTGAACGAAAACTTTTCTGATCTAATCATAAACTATTTGTGGACTTTCATTGTTGCTGCTACAAAATCATTTGTGTCTTCCTCGAAGTGTTGCATCTGATTTTGTCTCTCTGAATCCTTCGGGATCTCATTTGTGCATCTTCTTCGAAGTGTTGCCATATATTAATTTTTCATCTTAAAATCATGCCTCGGGACTAACAATCTCAAAGCTAGATTTAACAAGATGGAAAACTCTCGTGCTGTACTTATCGAACCTAACTTTAACAAGTTAGAGAAATTTGATGGAGAGCACTACCAAGTCTGGAAGAGGAAGATTTGCCTCAATCTCCAACTCGTGAATGTCGACCATGTGCTAACTGAGGAAGAACCAAAGGTTCCAGAAACTGGGACTACAGCCATAGTTGCTGCTGCTAATGCTAAACTAACCAAATGGAAGAGGGAGAATAGCCTCTGTAGGCTTCTGATTCTAAATGCTATGGAGGACTCCCAGGCAAAATCATACAATAAGATGACCATTGCCAGAGAAATTTGGGAATCTTTAGAGAAACTCTATGAAGATGACAAGAACATGAGCAAGGTATTTATCGTAGAGAAATATCACAAATGGCTCTTTGAAGACGAAAAAATAATGTTTTTGCAGGTGAAGAAATTCCTGATGCTACGTCAGAAATTGGAAGATAAGGGGATGCCCCTCAAAGACAAGTTCATTATTGGAGGGATCATTTCCAAGCTCCCCGCTGGTTGGAGAAAATTTTATACGAATATGCACATGAAGATATTGGAGATCAGTCTGGAAGATCTCCAATAAGAAATTTATATTAAGGACCAGATGAGGGCTCAACTAAAGGTGGACGCTCTATCAAAACAGATGGTTAATGCCAACTTAGTCCACACGAAGGAATCCAAGGGAAAGCAGGCAACTTTCCACCACAAGAAGAAGGACCTCATTAATCTGAAAGTGAAGGAAACTTCTTTCAAGCAACAGAAGCCAAAGTCCAAAGTGACTTGCTTTAACTATGGCAAGAAGCGCCACTACAAGAGTGAAAGCAGATCCAAGCCCGAGCAATCAGAGAATGTGAGCCGAGTAAGGTTTCCATGGTTATTGATGTAATTGCTATAATTGCTCAGGTCACTGCGGTGGGAGCTGACTCTGACTAGTGAGTAGACAATGGTGCCACCTGCCATGTATGCTCAAGCAAAGAATGGTTCACCATGTACAAACACACGTCTAAAAGTGTTATGGTGGCGAACCAGGCACGAGTTGAAGGACAAGGGGTCGGGACAGTGGTGTTGAAGTTGACTTCAGGGAAGTCTCTGACGCTTCAATAAAGGACATAAGGCGAGAAGACAATGTTAAGGAGGACTTGTTCTACTCTCCGCTTGGGCATCTCAATAACAGTGAGTGGACGGAACCCTACTTTCCTTGATCTCTTATTTTTTTAATTAAAGAACTCTCTTCTGTATTTTCATTTATGTTTCTCTAATTGATGCCATGATTAAAATAGATCGATAAAAGACAAACAGAGATCCTATTGTTATATGTATGATTCATGTTAATGTCCCTTATTGAGAATGTTGAATGGTTTCTTATTAAACAGAAATCTATATGCATTAAAGATGTTCGACGAAATATTGAGATTAATAAAGTTAATATTGGTGAATGAATTCATTGGAAAATACAGTTAGAAAGAGCGCTAAGATATAATGTTGAGCTGAGGCTCTGGAATACAAAGAAAAATATGGTGTGACTATTGAGAAAATATATAGATAGATTGCATTTATTGTTGCATCATCTTTCATTTTATTTACAAAGATAGTATAATTGCATATGCAAGGGTTTCGGATGTCTTTTACACAAGGGGATTCGTCGAATGGTGTCCGGGGCATCAAAAATGTGTCAGCCTAAGAGGAATATGTCGTGCATTCTTCATAACGGAGAACGACACAAGTATTCTGAGACCTCTTGTTGGGTTAGCTACCCACGCCAAAAGAGAAGTCATATACCATTTGTTATGTCCAAATGTGATGATAATAATTAGGGTGCGTGCTCTAACTAGTAGTTTTACAGAGACGTATCGTGGCATTGAAATACTATGCTCTAAAACTTATTTTATAGGGACAAAACCTCGATGTTATGAATTTCTTAGAAGTATTAATAATCTTTATCTTCGGAATAGAATGGATAGCATGAAGGAATTATGAACACGTTATATGAGTAAGAACTGAATTTCTAAAAAATGAATGTTTTCTGTGGAATTATTAATAGAGTATGCCTGGAAATGAATGTAGAAAAAGAATTTAGAAAGACCAGTTATATAATAAATTCTCGTATTTAACATGTTTACTTGTGTTGTATTTAGGTAGGTTTGGACATACTACTCACCAGTATCACTATGTACTGACTATCACCCTTACAGGTGCGAGAGACATTTCAGGAACCTAGAGGCTCAGACACATTTTATTAAAGTGCTTGCTTATTTCGTATGAGACCAAATGTATGGAAATATCACTGAGCTACGTTGCTTAACATTGTTACTTTTCTGCCTAACTCTAAATGTTTTCATGTTCAATGGTCTAAATAATGTATTTTTGCTGCTGCATGAGATTCAATCGAAATTCTAAACCTTGTACAAGTTAAATGAGGCTTATATGGCATCATGTTCCCAAATGATTCGATTATTGGAAATCTGGGTGGGACAAAAATGAGGAGATTGATCTTCAGAAGATTGACACTAAGCTATGTTGTTGTTTTGGCCTTAAGCACTAGAAACATAGTCCCACATTGCCTAGGCCAAATGACTTGTATCTCTATATATAAGCTTGCTTGTGTTTAGAGATGTACATGTGGTGTGGAGTGGCACATGGGTGCCATGCGGGGGTATTTTTCTAATGGAAAATAGGCTAACTCAACAAATGAAGGATTAATACTTTTTGTTATGCTCTTGAAATTTATTCCATTGAAGCTAAGCCCCGTAGGGTCTTAGCGACTCAGACTCAGACTCAGATTCGGACTCGAACTCGGACTCATGGGCTCATGAGGCATAATGAGGCATTTTGTTGGCGCACTTTGCACTTTGCACTTAGCACGTCAGCATCGTTGCTAGGCGCATAGTGCACTTTAATTGCGCTTACGCGAGCCTCTACGCAATTGGCGCAGTTAGTGCAGATGGCGCGCGTTGTGCCTCAATTAGCGCAGTCGTGTCTGTTCATGATCTGAATAGTTAGGCAACGTACGAAAACGATTTTTAATACATCCCGATTGTTGGGTATACTAGACGGTTACCGGACAGTCAGTATAAATGTTTCTCTCCTCTCTTTCATTCAGTACAATTCATTCTTACAAGTTCCTTAAGAATTTCCAGAGAGCATGAGAGAGAAACAGTGCGCCATTGTTGTCCATCCAAGGATTCAGAAGAGCATTCGACAGAGTGTTCCAAAGTTCTTCTCCGAACTTGTTGGTTCCTGCAAGCTATTTGTGTGGGGCGAATCTAGCTTTGAGCGTCGATGATCAATCACCCCGCAGGCCGTTCTTTCTTTTCATATCTACTTCTGTTCATTTTTTCTTCTCTTCGTCCATTTGTCTCTCGTTCTGAACGAGAACTTTTCTGTTCTAGTCAGAAACTTTTTGTGGACTTTCGTTGTTGCTGCTACAAAATCATTTGTGCCTTCTTCAAAGTGTTGCATCTTATTTTGTCTCTCTAAATCCTTCGGGATCTCAGTTGTGCACCTTCTTCTAAGTGTTGCCAAAAATCAGTTTTTTATCTTAAAATCACGTCCCGGGACTAACAAGCTAAATCCAGCTGGCATGCTAACCAAGATGATTCCAGTTGAGAAGTTCAAGTCAGCCTTGACTTTACTACATGTATAGGAGAGTTTTCGGAGTCTGTAGAAGGACGTGGAAGTTTCGTGGTTCTGGGACAAAGATTGTGGCATTGATAATTTCTCGGTTTATGGTACAAGATCATGCCAGTGGCTGTATCCAATCTTCGGTGGGATTTGTAGCGGTGTAGTTTCTTGGTTCAAGTTAAAAATTATGCTAATAGGGTGAATACCAAAAGTCGAAGCATAGTGATAAAGTGAGCACGAAGTATCGAACCGGTTTCATAAAGTGGCTAGAAGAGCATCTGGTCAATGTGGAAATTGTTGGATATGACTAAAATTTGATATGGATGCAATGGATACGATACGAGGATTTAGAGAAGTCCAGAATGAACCGAAACAACCAGGAAATCCATAATTATTAAACTATTAAGCTCTATTAATTATTATAAGAAATCCATAACATCGAGAACTTCGAACTCCCGCAATGGAGATTGTTTTGTAGGAACGTTATGGATCTTTTACAAGTATTAATAAATAGCCCCGAAGGAGCTATAACACATTGAGAAATCAGAACTCCCCAAAGAAGCAAATATTGTTCTTCACTTGAATTAGGAACTATTAAACAAGGAGAACTTCGAAGAATGACTTTGAAACTCACACTTCCAAAGACTAGGAAAAATTTGAAGAGTGACTTTGAAACTCATTCTTCCAAGAGTACATGCATTGAGCTAACTTGATAAAATCAATATAAATTCTATCAAATCTAACGGCACAAACCTATGTGACATAGCATATAGGAGAGAGATCAAGGGAGCTCCACAAAGAGAATTCCTCATCATTGATCGAGTAAGTGGTAGTTGAAGGAGGAGAAGATGGTGACGATGACGACGGTGAATTTTCTAATGGACTGAGGCTCTCCTTGTTATCTACTTGCAGATGTCCACATTCCTTTCCCACCATTTCACCAGTTTGTCTGTTCCTCTTGCAAGAATTCATAAGGTCACTCAGGTGATCATCAATTCCTCCAGCGCCAACTCTCAGCCTCAGGCACTCGGACACACCATTGAGAGCATAAAGAGATGCTGACATTCTTCTCTCGTACTTCATCCTCTTGTCGTCTGCTGCTCCGAACGATATCATCGAGTCCGCCTCGTTCTCCATCGATCCGACAGCAATTTCCTCCGCAATCTTAAATGGCGAATAGAGGCCAGAGGATAAGCCCTCCAAGCCACCTGCAAAGTAGAAGCCATCATCGTTGTTTTTGCGGCCTCCCTGGTTTTGTGTCCTCTGCTTGCTGCAGTTCTCTTCAACGAACTCGCGCACATAACTGTCAACATCACTGCTCTGTGTAGCATAAGTAGTACATAAGCTTGGGCTGTTCAAGAAGTCGGAGAATTTGAACTTGTCGATGCCTTCTAGTTCGTTGCCAATGTAATGCTGCTCTGGTTGCTGCCGGAGTTTAGGAACAGAGTTAAGAGAAAAAGTAGCGGCGGTAGCATTAGCAGTAAAACTGTTACTAGTAGTGGTAGCAGTACTAGCGCTAGAGTTTCTGGCTTTAAGCATCAAAAGATGGTTCGCTATCTTTGGAGGCAGAGCAGACGAGGCGGCAGGGAGAAGATCTGGCCGGGGCCAGAAGTTGGTGCGAGTGTTGGCGCCACGGAGGAGGCAAGCAGCCTCGTCGTAGGCCCTGGCAGCAGCCTCGGCCGTATCGAACGTGCCCAACCAGACACGGATCTTCTGGATCGTGTCCTTGATCTCAGCCACCCACCGGCCCGAAGGCCGCTGCCGCACTCCCACGAAACGCTTGCCTGCCTTCCTCGGAGCAAGTGCGGTCGTGGCGGCTTCGCAGTTGATAGCTGCCCCGGCCCAGCAGAAGGTCTCGGAGAAGGAATTTTGGTTAGCTTGGGAATGACAAGGGCTCTTTCTCTTGCCACCCATCTTGGACCCTTGTTGCATTTGAAGGTGAGATGAACGGGAGGGAAAAGGAGCAATGCTTCAAGCTTCGGCACACCTATATGTGCCTTTAAGAAGGGGAAGGTATTTATAGGGAGTAGGGCGGGCGGGAGAAAAGTGTTGGTTTTTCTATGTTGTGACGAATCAGAATCTTACGGTTTTGCATTGACAATGGAAGTTGATGTTCCTGATAGTCAAGACACAGACAACAACTAGTAAAACTCACAAATAACTATTACTAACGGATACATCGATAATTTATAGCAAGTAGAAATATGTTCAACACTTTCTGGTTCGAGTAGGGACGATCGTGGCAGGGTGGCGGAAGATCAGCGTGGATCAACCCAACGGGACGTATTATTTCTTTCATTTATAAAAATGGTAGGAGTTGGGACAGTGGACCCAAAAGGTATTATGCAAGCAGCGTGCACAAAGTCCGTACGTAGCAGTATAGTCTTCCACAAGTTTGATTATATAATAAGTGGTTTCTTAGTTGCAAGACCAGCAGATAGTTTATGCAAGCCTGAAGTAGTTTAATCTTGAGTCTCTGTCACACTGAAGCTTAACTATATATTATGTTTCTATGAACTCAGCATAGAGTAAACAGTTAGTTTAGTATGATGATAAAACTAAACATAAATAAGGAATTGCAGATAGAATCAAGCAAAAAGGCCAAAACCATCCTTACAAGAACCAAGTCCTCCATGAACCTTAGGAGTGGAGCAAGTTAGTTTACAAATATTGACATCAAAGCTCCACTAATATTTGTATTGGTCTGCTTGTTATAGGAGGAGATGAAATTATATATTAACCACTTTGCTCGTCTTCGATGATGGAGTCAACGTGGATTATCGATATTTTCCTCTGTATAATAGCACCAAAACAGTCTTTTTCTTCATCTAGAGAATCTTTGGTAATAATCTGAAACTTAACTCATGTCTCCTGTGAAAAGTTGAGGGAACTTGTATTGTAACCTCTCATTTTTCCATTTACTAGACAAACTTGTTTTTACCAGTATATTGTCCTTGAACTCGTTCATGTTTCTTTAAATTCTTGAAACATATGAAAGATGCTAGGTGTCAAGACCATGGATTGGGTAAATACTAGTTCCTACCAAGAGAAGATTCTTTAACTAAGAAGATCAAGAAGAAATCATTAAGTTATATCATACATAAAGATAATGAAAATTACAAGAACATCTAAGTACTAACTTTTGCAACGAGAAAATTCAATAGCAAAAACCACACTAATGACATAAGTTACCATGGGTTATTTACTACTTTTCTGGAAAGCATGACCCATTCAAACTTCAGACATACATTGAAGGTCAAATTCAGAAATTAATGGTTCTTAAATCATTCTAGAAGCGAAAGATCTGCGAGTCTGTTGCTTATTCAAAATTTTAGAAGTAGAAAAAGAAATTGATCAAATAGACAATTGTCATGTTCTCCAGAATATGATGTAAATAAAAAGATGCTTACTCTAAACTATTCCACCTAAGAAGAGATCAAATATTTGAAGCTTTCAAGGATGAAGAGAATAATGTTCAAACTTGCTTCCACATGCTGGCTGCACAAAAGATCATTTGGTATCCAAGTGAGGATGAAACCTAGCTAAGACATAACATATCAAGAACAATGACAATAAATTGTGTTTCAGCAGTTAGGTAAGTTCGGTATAAAGAGGAGCGCGAGAAATCAGTCACTGACTATGATTACGAGCCGCAAGTGATAGCATTAGTGGTAAGATTGCAATATAAGAGTCTGATATGAGGAGGAAGACATATGGCAGAAAAGTAAACTAAAGGCCATGACAAACATCAGTTCAGTTGGCACTTTTAGGTGAATAAATATCCTCCATACCTTGAAATGGTAAGATAGGTTCCGCAGATCCCCACTTGGCAGCCTCTGGAGAGTCAAGATTTTATTAGAGTTACATCACAGAACCTCAGTTTCTTCTATTCCTTTTCATACATGATGTTTTCTTAAATCCTATAACTATTATCCATCCATGATGGTTTTTGTTGGCAATACTTTTTTTGAGAGAATTCTTGGCAATACTTGTAATGTTTGCATCCTCTAAACAAGATTCTTCTGACCAGCAATTGATAGGTTGTTAAATACCTCATGTAAGTCAGATTCCTTCTTTTTTTTTCTCCTTAATTTGGAAAGAGTTGACTAAGGCTGAGGGTCCATGTTTTTCCTTTCATTTGTTTTCTGATTGCAGTACTGCAATAATATGGGCGAATTGTCTTTCTTAATGTCTTATCTCTAGTAGTCCACATCTAGCAGGTGAGCAGATCCGCGCATCTTCTCTTTGAGAGGCAACTGGTCGACTAATGCCATGGTATTTTTCAACTAGTAACAAGCAAACGAATGAGCATCACTTAACCAATCGACTGTACACTCGGACTTGAGTCTTTCTGACATCTTACAGATCTAGAATTGTTTGTTTTCCTTGAGAAAATTCTGTAATTGTAGCAATTTGTTGCAACAAAAATCAATGTACTCCAAGGCTTAATCCTACAGAATTACAAGCCCAATCAACAAGAAGAAGATCCAAAAAAAAAAAAAAATTGATCCGCAGTATTAACTTCCCTTCCAGGATTCCCCACCCTCTTCAAGTCATTATCATCATTGGGATAGTTTGTTAACTGTCGTACACACGCGGAAGAGAGACAACCAACAATAATCTTATCACGACTAAAAAAATAGTAAGGCGCAATTAACCGAATTAATAACAACCAAGAACACAAGAATATTTAAAAATGGTTCGGTCACAAGTGGAAAATTAACTTTCTTGAACCGAGAACCTTACAAGTATTATACACACAATATTGTAATACGAAACCTCCCTTAACGAGATCTTCGATGAACACTTTCATTCTTCCTGTTGTGGCACAGCGGAAATAAACCCAAGAAAATCAGAGAAAATTTACAACCACAAAGACAATGATTTACGTGGTTCGGCCAAGATGCCTACTTCAACAAACGAGGGTGATTTAATTCCACTATGAAGAAGAAAAGGAATTACAATAGCTCTCAACACTTCTCTCCTTGCACACAAGAACTCTCTATCACAAAGATTAAAAAAACCTCTCAAATTTTTTGTTGTTGAACTTATTCAACAACTTTAGCTCTCTTGTGTTGAACTTATTCAACAACTTGAGCACAATGAGATATCTCAAGGAGCACCTATAGACCCCTTTATATAGTATAGAAATTCAATCCTATGTAGGTTAAAAAATATAATCCTAATCCTATGTAGGATTACCATATATATGGTCAAATCCAATCTTGTATAGGATTACCATATATATGGTCAAAAAAGGTCATGGGCCTATTTTTGGACAATTTCCTTCATATCTCCACCTCGACAAAATTTTGCTAGAAAATTGAGCCGACACTTCTCCACCGCATAGCTTCACTAAATTAACCACTCGTCAATTCCGCCCCTAAGGGCTCTCAAGCAATTGGTAGGACTTGGAGCAAGTCCAAGCAATATTGGAACTTAGCTCCAGGAACAACCTTAGTCAACATATCAGCGGGGTTGTCCTTGGTATGCACATTTTCAAGTGCAATATCACCGTCTTCTACAACATCCCATATGAAGTGGTAGCGAACATCAATATGCTTGGTCCTTGCATGATGGACTTGATTCTTTGCGAAGTGGATAGCAGTCATACTATCACAATGCACATCAACTACATCCTGCTTCACCCCAAAGTCATTAATCAAACCACGAAACCACAGGCCTTCTTTCACTGCTTCTGTTACCGCCATATACTCTGCTTCCGTAGTTGATAGGACAACCGTAGCCTACAACATAGACTTTCAACTAACTGGTGCACCATGTAAAACAAAAACGTATCCAGTAGTTTACCTACGCATATCCAGATCACCAGCATAGTCCGAATCCACATATCCACTGACTTGACTAAAGTCTCCACCAAAGTGTAATTATACATCAGTGGTATCCTTCAAGTACCTGAATATCCACTTCACAGTATCCCAGTGCTTCTTTTCCGGATTAGCCATAAAGCGACTAACCACACTTACGGCTTGTGCAATGTCTGGTCGAGTGCACACCATAGCATACATTAAGCTGCCAACTACACTCGCATAAGGAACTCGAGCCATGTGCTCCTTCTCCTCATCCGTAGTTGGGAATAACTTGGCTGAGAGCCTAAAGTGGCCAGCCAAGGGAGTAGAAACAGTCTTTGCATCTTCCATACCAAAATGAGCAATAATCTTCTCAATGTACGACTTCTGAGACAAAGACAATTTTGTTTCTCCCTCTCCTTTTTAATCTCCATCCCAAAATCTTCTTGGCTCCACCCAAGTCTTTCATCTCAAACTTTGAGCTAAGTTAAGATTTCAGTTTATCTATCTCTACCATGCTTTTTGAGGTAATAAGCATATCATCCACATAAAGCATAGATAGATATAGTCTCCACCATGAAGTCAATGAAAGTAAACACAACAATCATACTTACTTCGGGTGAAATCATGTCATGTCATAAAGGTGTCGAACCGCTTGTACCACTGTCGAGGTGACTGCTTCAACCCGTACAACAATTTTTTTAACAAACACACATTATTTTCGTTGCCAACCACCTTAAAGCCCTCCGATTGATGCATATAAATTTCTTCGTCAAGATCGCCATACAAAAATGCTGTCTTCACATCGAATTGCTCTAACTCGAGATCATGATGAGCTACCAAGCTCAACAATACGCAAATAGAAGTATGCTTGACCACCGAAGAAAAGATCTCATTGTAGTCCACTCCCTCCTTTTGTGCGAAGCCCTTTGCCACTAATCTTGCCTTGAACCGAGTGCCACCTGACTCTGGAGAAGCTTCCTTCTTTTTGACTTGTAGCCTATAGCCTTCTTGCCTTTGGGCAATGGAACCAGATCCTATGTACAATTTTTGTGGAGAGACTCCATCTCTTCCTGCATAGCCACTATCTAGTTCTCGCTGCTAGTATATTTGACCGCCTGTCTGAATGTGATAGGCTCATCATCCTCCACTAGTAGTGCATATGCCACCATATTTAGTTGTCCATAATGCTTTATCGGTTCCTCAAATCCATACATATGTACTGGCTTGACTGATCTCCTTGGCCTAGTGGTGGCCAAGAAATCTTGTTGTTTGTGCTGCTCATCCTTTGGTTGTCGCTCTTGTGGGGCTTGATGAACATCTTCAGAAACCTCCACCTCATATGATGCATCCTAAGATGACTCAATCTCAATTATTTAAGATTTGCTAGATACACCACCATCCTGATCGGACTCACACTTCTTGCTTGAAGCCAACACTAAAGAATCGTCGAATGTGACATCCCTACTGATTAAGAACTTCTTATCCTCCAAGCAGTACAGACGGTAGCCCTTCACTCCTTGTGCATATCCCAAGAATATTGCTTTCTTGGCTCTCGGGTCCAACTTACCCTCATTAACATGATAGCAAGCTTTGCATCCAAACACGCGCAAAGTGTTGTAATCTGCTGGTTTGCCAGTCATCACCTCATATGAAGTCTTATAATCTATAGCTGGAGTTGGTGATTATTAACCAAGTACCGCACCATGTGTATAGCATCCGCCCACTATTCCTTGTCTAAACCGGCATTGGAGAGCATACATCTTGCTTTCTCAAGCAAGGTTCGATTCATCCTCTCTGCTAACCCATTCTGTTGCGGTGTATTCCTTACATTCCAATATAGAACGATACCTTCTTGAGCACAAAAATATTTGAAAGGTCCATAGGTATATTCATTATCATTATCAGACCTCATCGTCTTTACCTTTTTTGTCTATTCTGTCCTCCATAGTCGCTTTTCACTGCTTGAACCTTTCGAACACTTCATCCTTGGTTTTGATGAAATACAGCCAAACAGAACATGTATAATCATCAATAAAAGTAACATAGTACCTTGCTCCATTCTTGAAAGAAATCTTGCTAGGTCCCCACACATCTGTATGCACATAGTCGAGAATACCTCTTGTCTTCTACTTGCTTGTACTGAAGGTCACCCTATGCTGCTTGCCATACACGCAATGCTCACAGAAATTCATACTTGGCTTCTTCAGGTTCTTCAGTAATCCTTGCTTGCTTAGTAAGGACAGGCCTTTCTCGCTCATATGTCCAAGCCACATATGCCAAAGATGCGTACTATCAGACAAATCAGATGTAGTGACTGCTAAAGTCCCAGTCACAGTGCTTCCCAATAAGATATAAAGGTTACCATGTCGGTGACCTTTCATTACTACCAAAGAACCACGAACGACCCGTAAGACTCCACCCTCGGCAACGAACTTGCTACCATTCGAGTCAAGCATACCAAGATAAGTAAGATTTTTCTTGAGGTCGGGAACATGTCTGACATCGGTCAAAGTTCGCACAATTCCATCATACATTTTTACCTTGATAGACCCAATTCCAACAGCTCGACATGTATTGTTGTTGTCCATCAACACAGAACCACCATCTGTCGCCTTGTAGGTAGAAAATCAGTCCCTCTTTGGACACATATGGTACAAGCATCCGAAATCGAGAATCCAACGGTTGTCATGTGCCACCGAAAAACAGACTCCGTCATTATCAGTTTCTAAAGCACAGTTTGCTTCATCACCTTCTCTCTCTGTCTTATTCTCCTTTTTTTCTTCTTTGGATGAGAATACTTATTTGCATAATGTCCTTTCTCATTACAGTTGAAGCACTTCACCTTCTCAATAGGTGTTTTGGATTTAGATCTTGACCTTCTGCTAAAAGATGCTTTATCATTTGTCCTTACTTTTACCGTCAACCTTGGACTTGGCCTCCACCGTTTTCGCCATTAGATGCCAACCTCCGTACCTCATTAGACAATAAGGCACTCGTAGCTTCTTCTACGGAAATTGAGTCATTTTCGTACAGTAAAGTTTGAATAAGATTCTCATAAGAATCGGACAAAGAAATAATAGGACAAGTGCCAAACGATCATCTTCTTCATATATGTCAACATCCTTCAAGTCGAAAATAATTCGATTGAATTTGGAATATGATCCCGAATTGACGTACCTTCCTCCATCAGTAGTCTGTAGAGTGACTTTAACATATAAAGTCGGTTGGTGAGAGTCTTCGTCATGTAGAGTGATTCTAACTTCAATCAGAGCCCAGCAGCGGTGGTTTCATCCTTCGCAAAGTACACGACATCCCTTTCTAAACACAGATGAATAGCGGCACATGCTTCGAGATCCATGTCATCCCAATCATCATCGATCATTGTTTGCCATTAAATATCAAGCACAACAAATTATAGATGAATTGAACTTGATAGCAAACTCGCTTGTACAAGAGAAAGCCTAGAAAGAAAGCCTAGGAGACAATCTAAGTACAATTGTTTAGTTTTGATTCTGGGGGTGACGATAGAGGCTCGAGAAAGTGTAGCAACTCTGCCTTACTCCTTGGACTATCTGACGCGCTCTTTGCTCTCGAAGAAATTGCCTTTCGTAGGTTACCAGCCCTGGATTGCCAACCATTTGCCTGGGTGTAATGTCCTGCTATTTATAGTGTTTTCTGCAGCAGCAGCTTTTTGGGCCGCATAATAGGCCACGTGACCACGTGTCTCTCACAGCGCACAAAGACTCGATCTCAAGCTGCCAGTTGGTGGGGGTTGTTGAGATTTTGTTGTAGCGAATCTGGATAGTTGAGACTTGGTCAGCCTGCCACGTGTCTCATCGCAAGATAGGACCAGTCTGATTGAGTCATTTTGAGCCGCATAGGCTCTTCAGAGTTCGGCCATGCTGGGCCGCATAAGACTCATGCGGCAGTCTCCCTTAGTCCGTATGTAGCTTGGGGACTTTTGAGCCGCATAGGTTCTTATACTCTGGGCCGCATAAAGCTCATGCGACTCAGATTGTAGTTTTTCTTGGCCGCATGAAATACATAGATTGAGTTGCATAAGGTTCATACGGCTCGGGTCGCCTGTCCAGTCTAATCATGTCTTATCTTCTTTTCAGAGCGTCAGAGTTGTCAGAGCTGTCAATCTTCGCCAGAGTTTGTCAGCTTTATCAGACCAGAGTCAGCTTTATCAGAAGGATTAATCATCTTGGCCGCATAAGTAACTATTCTCTCTGCAGCTCAAAAGTCAGTCTAGTGAAGATGGGCAGCAGGGGGCATTCTGAGTCTGTCATGCGGCTCTTCTTTATGCGGGTTAATCTGTTCTAGGGTACTCATGCGGTCAGTTGTGATCCGTATGAACTCCATATTTTTTATGCTTCCACAAGATCCCCTTCAAAGTTTTCAAATTGTAAATTTGGAATACCTTAAATAAGAAGCATAGACGTATATCAAGCAGCAGAAAAATCCTCGAGTCAAGAGAGACGTCGTGCCGCAGGGACATTTTGAGCCGCAGGGACGTTTTCGGGCCGCAGGTAGATCTTGCGCCGTAGGGGAGATCTTGTGCCGCAGGGAGATCTTGTTCCAGCTGTCACTGCTGTATTTAATGCCTTGATTTCATTTTTAATTTAGGCTATTTTTTCGAGATAAAGCTGATGGTTACTAAGGATAAAATCTCCAAACGTCATCATTATCCTTAATGGATACGGGAATCGAAGCGGTAATGACAGTTATTAAGGATAAAAATCTCTAAACGTCATCATTATCTATATTGGATACGAGAATAGAAGCGGCGTTCATCTGTTTCCACTTTGAGGAGCTATAAATATAGGCCATACGGAGAAAGTTCTTTCTTTCAACTTTTTCTCCTTCGTCTTCATCATTTTCGTCATCTTTCTGTCCCAGTTAGCCATGGATCCAAAAGCTTCTAAGTCAACTGATGCTACGGTCAAAGGAAAGGGGCTTGCCTCTCCGTCGAGTGCTGCGGACTCTCCTTCCGTTCATCCTGACGTACAATCCTCTGTTAAGGGTAAGGACGATGGAAAAGCAATAACTTAAATTTGAACTGCCATATCGCATATTCTATGTGCGGGCTTGTCATAAAATGCCTCTGCGCTTTGGGCATGATTGATATATCCTCCATCTCATGGGACTGCATGTATTCTGTATGATGGGGCCATATAGGTTGGGCCGCATAAGCGCCACTGTCCTTCATGGATGCCTCATGACGAAGCCGCATATATATCTCATAACTGATTCGTATGAACATTGCATAACAGAGCCGCATGCATCTCATTCCTCATAATTGGGCCGCATAGGGTCTGTTTGCTGTTTTCTTCTTCCTTCTAACCCCTTTTTTTAGGGATCCGGCTAGCGAATTTCTCCAGGACCGATATCGGCGATAGAGTAAAAATGCACCATTCTGACACACATATCAGGCGGATCAAAACTTCCCATGCTTCGGAAGAGTTTTTCCCGTGCCATTTTGTCATACACATCAGACAACTCAGAACTCCTCATACTTCGGAAGAGTTTTCCCCATGTGGTAGGAAGAACCTTTATACCTCAGAGAGTTGGATGGTGGTCAGGCGTCATCATGAACGTCCTATTTTCACGGCTCTCCAAGTAGACAAAACCACCATTATGGATATTGTTTTGAAGGTATGGTCTTTTTGAGGAGCGGGGCTGAGGTATCCGCAATACGGAGGGGAGAAAAGCATGCTATATTTGCCCTCCTCTGTGAAGCTCCTTGGAGATTCAATAGCCTTGTTTGCTTCTCAGCAGTAAAACATGACTTCTTTCGAGGGCCACAAAACTGCTTTTGGTGAAGGCGAAGTGTTGTCAAACTGACCAAACTATGTATTGCTAGATTTTTCCTTTCTTTTCTTTCTGCTGCTGATGTATTCCTATGAATGTAACTGATTTTGAATAAGCAGAATACATTCACTCCATTCTTTATTTGTAGTATCTGTGGTGCTTGTACTAGAGGACCTAATACAGCATTTGTGTTTGATAAATGACATCCCATTGGGGGACTTTTTGTAGACCTATTGCCCTTTTGTGCGTCTGAAAATGCGAGCAAATAGATTTGAATGATATTTTGTGGACCTACTACTCTTTGGTACACCGATGGTGCGAGTAATAGATTAGAATAACTTTTGTGGACCTAATACCCTTCTTCGCACCGGCGGTGTGGGTAATAGATTTAAAACAAAATCCAACAGAGGCAATATAGACGTGATAGGTTTTGTGGTCTTAACACCGTGTCTTTTATCCCGGGTTGGGTACAGGTGTTAAGTCGGAAGGCTATCGATATCAGAGGTAATATAGACGTGACACACGATAGTCAGGCATAATCTTTGGTGGACCTATTACTCTTCTGCATACTGGTGGTGCGAGTAATAGATTTTTGAGACAAAACCAACAGAGGTAATATGGACGTGATAGGTTTTGTAGTCTTAACACCATATCTTTTATCCCGGATTGGGTACAGGTGTTAAGTCAAAAGATTATCGGTACCTGAGGTAATATGGATGTGACACATGATAATCAGGACCAGGAAGTTTGCTCAGGGATAGTGATAAACTGGGCAGACTCTTGTGAGGTAAAGCATTAGAATGGGAGTTCAGAGGTATCATCGTACATGACTCGCCACTCAGAGAGATGCGATAGAGCGTGAGTTCAGAGGTATCATCGTACATGACTCGCCACTCAGGGAGATGCAATAGAGTGTGAGTTCAGAAGCATCACGTACATGACTTGCCACTCAGGAAGATGCAATAGAGTGTTGAGTTCAGCGGTACTATCGTACATGACTCGCCACTCCGAGAGATAGAGTGTCAGTTCAGTGGTACTTAGTGTATATAACTCGATAGTTTGAAACATTTGATGGTTTTGAGGGCGTACTAACATGTCCTTTAGATATAGTATTTCTTCAAAAATTTGCCGCAATAATGTCGAGGTTTCCCAGACGTAGTTGACAGCTGCAGAGGCGATCGTCGACCGCTGCCGTAATTCAGACCTGGGGTAGCCTCCGTGTCGTACCCCTGTTTTAGCATTAAGTACTTGGCCTGAGGACTATACAGATAGAGCGGTAGTCTCCCAGTATCGGGTTTGAGATCAAACTCTTGAGGCATGAAGGGTTGAGGACCTTCTTTTTGGCCAAAGATGATCGTATGATGTCCTTCTCTTCTGCCTGGGACTAGGAAGTAGGCATCTTTAATGGGAGCAAGTCGGTTTGCGGTATGGACGGTTGTCACCTGTGTGTGCAGGTTAGTATCCCAACCGAGTCCAGCAGTATACATCAGATTGAGTTTATTACACTCAGGATAGTTCAATGGCAGCCTCTTATTGATGAAGTAAGGAATTTTGTCCACAGAGATTACATCATCAGGAGAGAGACTATCCACCTTTGCAACTAGATACTTTACGAGTTCTGTATCCTCTTCAGCTACCCCCTGTGTGACCAGAGGTTGGGGCACTGTCTTGGGCAACTTGACCACCATGGGTTCAGCTTGTGGTATTGGCTTGCCTAAGGGTGTTGGATCGACACTTGGTTGCCGGCTCATCTTGGAAAGACGGATGACAATTGGCTTGGCAGGAGACTTTGTGTCTTCCGACTGCTTTTGACTGGATCTTGGCAATCGAATCACCATCGGCTCCCCAGAGGGCCTTTCGTCTTCCGGTCGCCTTTGATTGGATTTTGGCAATCGGATCACCATCGGCCCTATGACGGGTTCTTGACTGGTCCTTGGGAGTCGAATGACCATCGGCTCCAATTGTACAGCTGGAGTGGGGGAACCAGGTACCTCTTTATGCAAAGTTACGACAAGGGGTGCGGCTTTGTCCGATTTACGGGCCTGGAGATGAATTCTCAAGGGTTCCTATGGCCCTGTGATGGCCTCCAGTTCGTCAGTTATGTGTTTCTTGGATTCATCAAATAGACAAGCCTCCGAAGAGTAATAAGATTCAACCCCTTTGAAGGGATCGATATCGGCAAATTCAGTCTTCACGAAGCCGTGCTTACTGACATATTTGAAGCACTGGTGGAGGGTGGATGGCATGATCATATAGTCATGTATCCACGGACGTCCCAGGAGGATGTTGTAGGATGTGTCTGCATCTATGACGTAGCAGGTAACCTCCGTCCTCAGGTCGCCGATCTGACATTTCAATCGGATCTTTCCTAAGGGATAGCTCCTTCCTGAGTTGAAATCGCTAATGGCGGTGTTGGTCGGTGCTAGCCGGTGCATAGGGATGCCGAGGACTTGAAGCAAGCTTTTGGGGATGATGCTTATCGATGAGCCAGGATCGATGTGCATCCGACCCACCTTGATGTCACTTATGTATCTAGTGTAGTACAAGGGGCGATCATGGATGTTGGTCTTGATCAGCATGTACTGTAGGGTGAATACGATGTTGGGCATTGTATCCACATTGTTGCTGCCCTGGAGATCTGTCGACGAGTCTTCACCTGTAGGTTTGACCTGGGCTAAGTAAGCGTCAACATTCTGGAGTGCTTCGCTCAATACGACACGAAGATCCTTGGAGAGCCTTAGGAGCTCGTATAACGACAACTTTGTCGGCATATTAGCCAATTATGCTAATATGTCAAAGTTGTAAGGTCTCTCCAGCCCTTGAGGTGCATCTTTACGGAGCGGCCTGTCGAAGCGGGTTTTCTTCGGCTTGGCCCTGTCTGCTGATGGAGGCTGAGATAGCCCCGAAACATCAGTGGCGGGCAGCGTTACCGGTTGAGGGTCTTCAACTGAACTATCCAGAGTGGGCTGTACTTGTGCCCCAGACCAGGTAACAACGGCCGCCGCTTCCTCAGCTTCGGTTGAAATTGTGTGGCAGGATCTGGACTTTCTGTCCTTCTTTTTGTTGGCTGGAGATGATGCCGCCTGAGTAACTTCGGGTACTAAGTCGGGGTGCACCCACATGATCTCACCTCATGACGTGGTGAGAGGTACCAAGCCAATCGTCTAGTTCCGGACGGGGGGGAGATTAGTAACCTCCATCGTTGCCCGAGGGATAGGTATTACCCCGTCTTGAGTGCTTGTTGGAGGGAAGTCACCGAACTGAATTGACACCATGTTCGCTACCACGGTAACCTCTTCAAAGTCTAGTGACAGAGCTTCGGAGTCGATAAGATTCTGGATGTACCGCTTTAATTGAAAGCAGTCTTGAGTGGCATGATGAACATAGTGGTGAAAATGACAGTATTTGGGTCCTCCATCTCTGTCGCTCGAGGCTCGCGCCATGGTGGAGGGAGTTGCATCATGTCCCCTTGTAAGAGCATGTCGAATATAGGATTGACATGACTATCTTCGAATGAGTAATTGACCTGGGGCCACTAAGCTTCTGCCTGCTTTTGTTCATGCTTCTTGGTCGTACCAGCAACCAGGGCCTGCTTGCCTTTGCTGTCCCGGTGATTGTAGGTGGCGTCAGTGTTGTTGTTATTGGAGGTGGTACCAGGACGTTTGCTTTTGACTTCTCCGTCTGGGATGTGTAATCCCAGCTGGCGAGCCTTCTTTAACTTTACCTCCGTATTGGTGGCGCTTATGATGAAGGTCGTCCAATCCATGAACTGATCTTCACCCATCCAAAGGCTGATTGCGGGGAGCAACTTCTTTTGGCAGATTTCGATTAAGGAGCTTTTGGGATTGCCTTAGGACAATCTCATTGCAGTTTGGTAGAACCGCTCGATATAGTTCCTTGTCAGCTCCCTCTCTCCCTGAACGACGCCCATGAGGGATGACATTGTCACATTATGTCCCCCCTAGTAGAATCGTTCTAGGAACATACGCTTGAAGCCGTCAAAAGAGTAGATGCAGTTGTCAGGAAAGTCGCGATACCAGTCGAACGTTATCATCTTCAATGCTTCGATGCATAATCGTGTGAGGATGGCGTCACTATGCAGCAAGTTGTCGGTTGTGACCTCGAAGTAAGTCATGTACCTACTAGCAGAGGTCTTTTCGTCATATGAATCAATATGAAACGACTTGTACCGTGGTGGAAAAGGCATATCTGTCACGACCCGCACCCTAGAGTTAGGGCACGAGAACGTAACGACGCCCAGCCTACGCCGCAGTGTCGGCGGTAGAACGCTGTCCTAGGTCACAACATCTAACAATATAAAGCTAAGCAGTTTATACTCCCCGAATGGGGGTGACATAGCAGATACAAACTCAATCACATCTAAGGTAGAGCATGATAAGAATAGATAAAACATGAAATCCAAAAGAGGTACAGGAGATAGAAGTCTAAGTGTCTAAGATACATGAACCCAGAGTACATCTCAAAACTCAAATAAAGATACAGTAATCCACAAAGTAAATACAACTCCAGACAAAAGAAATAACTACCTAAACAACCTCTAATGTGTCTCCTCTAGGCTAGCAGGCACCTCCAGGCTATCTGTAAAATTTATCAACAGGTCCAGTCAGGACTGGAGCGAGCACAATACATCTCAACAGATCATAGCAGGTTAGAAAGTAAAAACATGCAGTAAAGTAAGATACGAGTACTGAAGAAATGCGGTATGTAAACAGAAAGAGAACTGTAATGTAAATATCTACTATACATAGAGAACTAACAGTGGCTAGTGAGTCAGAGTACGAGATAGCACATGTGAACAGGACAGATTTGCACAGGATGTCGAGGTGCACAGGAATCTACACTACAAGGAATTGTTCACACGACTACTAGCACTCCCCCGTATCCCCAATCAATACACAAGGATCTAAACAGGTTATGTTATTGCACAGGATATCACATGGGGGCCCATATAGGGTGCACATGATAGTATACATGAGGCTCCGTGAACATGAGAGTACAAGATTCACAGGAGTGCACATGTAATGAAAGCACAGGAGTACATGATGTAAGTGAAACGCACAAGCACAATGTACCCGATGCTCCCGAGGGGGATAACATCGCATGTAGAGATCCATATAGTACCAATCCGTGTGACCAACGTGACAGTACAAGTAAAGTAATCTACTGCAGGTAATAATTCTAAGCAGGATATGAAATGATCAGAGAATGTACTCGCCTCGATAACCTGAACAGCTGATAAGTATAGAAGGTCCCACTGAAGACACAGAGTCCTATTTAAAGCAACACAGGTTACAAGGTGTTCAAGTTGAAAATAAATAAATCCCTACAGGCAATCTATATTATTCTAGGTTCTTTTAAGTCAAAACAACTCTAGGTCGACTCCGGTCAATAATCTAGTCAAACTAGGTCAATTGTTGACTTATAGTTGACTTTGGGTCAACTGGTCAAATCTGGTCAAACAGGGTCAATTCTAGTCTAAAATAAAGTGTACTTCGTTATTTGCACGTCGAAACTTACGGCACGCAAATCGAGGTAAGAAGATTATCGGTAAGGTTGATAATCTTATTATAGTGATCCACGTATCCAACTTGTCAATTTCAGCAATATGAGATCACTGGAATTGACTGATCTCAGTTTCGTTGTACTAATCCCGAAATACGAACATTATAAGAATTAATTATTAATTAATTATAAAAAGGTTAAACTTAGAGAAATTATCAACAAACATTGTCGGACGATGAAATGAACATCGCCAACGTGTCCAGAATGGTCAAATTAGCTAGGATAGCCTACCCAACGGTCCAATTTGGACACAAGGACAAAAAGGTAATTTCGGGTCAAAACGGTGTCCGTGTCGAAGCCGTTTTGCACCGAAAAACGTGCAAGAAAATAAGTCTATAAAATATAACAAATTATATGTCCACGCAACCAGAATGTCGATACGAACCCAACGGTATCTCCAGAATTGGATTCCGTTGACCCGATCTCCATTTGGCCCGTTGACCAGAACTTGGAATTCCGGTTTGCACGGAAATGCGTGCCGGAGCCAAAGTTCTCAAAACTTAGCAAACTACCTGTCAACGAGTCCAGAATGACGATACGAACTCATCGGTATCTCCGGAATTGTATTCCGATGAGCCGGCGTCAAAAAGTCCCGTTGACCCAAATTGTAGGACCCGCTTTGCACCGAAAAACGTGCCCGGGCCCACGTTCTCCAAATCTAACAAATTTTATATGAAAACATGCCAGAACAACGCCACAAGTCTAATGGTGGTGTCAGAAATGAAATCTGGAGTCCCGTGTTCAAAAATGGAATTTTACAAGTTGGAAATTACGAATTCGGACGGCCAACTTTGGCGTCGAATTCAACCAATCAAACAAGCTCACAATGAAACAAAACTGAAGGGGTAGCAAGAGGGTTATACCAGCTTCGCACCGGAACTGGTAGCACGCCAAACGGAGCTGCGGTGGAGGAGATACAAGCTGACAAAGTTGGCCCCGCGAAACTGTCCAAATTTAATACAATTTAAACGGTCAATTGGTGGCCGGTTTTGATGTATCAAACGATAAAATTAACGGACGAAAATTGACAGGGATGAAGGTGGATATACCGAGATTGCGACGGAGTAAAGAAATCACAGATCCAACGGTCGGATCTCCGAGAAAATGCGCACAAAGTCGCTGCGACGGAGCGCCAATTCTGAGTTCAAAACTCGCGCGCGTCGACGGGATCTCGTTCAAAACGCAGAAATCGCCTCGACGGCGCGTCCCGGAGGACGGTGGCCGTCAGGGGAGGCTCGCCCATGGCGGAGGAGCACGGCCAGGGGCCCATGGCGGCCCGCACGGCGGCATGGCGGCACGCGACGGCGGCCCACGCACGCGCGTGCGTGCGCGCCTACAGTGGCTGTGCGGCACTGCCACGCTGGTGGCGCGGCTGTGCTGCTCGCCGGGACTCGCGCGCCTAGCCCGGCCGGCGAGGGCGGCGGCTGGGACGGCCAACTTTGGCCACGGCAACGCGGGGGCTGCTGTTCGGAGTTGATGGTGGTGGTCGCGGGATGGTGGTGAATAAGAATATGAGGAAGGAGGAGGTGGCTCGGTCGACGGCCTGGAGGGTGGCCGACGGCCTGTGGCGCGACGGAGGCCGGCCAGGGAAGGTCGAGACATGGTCGGGTGAAGGTGGAGTGTTGCAGTGGTGGTGGTGGTTGCTTATGATGGTGGTGGTGGTGTTGATCCATGGGAGGAGGAGGAGAAAGAAGAGGAGAGGTGGCCTGGTTCATGGAGGGAAGGAGAAGGAAGGAAGGAAGGAAGGTGGTCGGGGTGAGCCCGAGCCAAGGAGGAGGAGAGAAGTGCTGTCGGGAAGTTGTGAAGGGAGATGTTGCTGGTGTTGTGTTGAATGGTGTGGGAAATAAAAGAAGAGAGAGAGAGTGATAGCATTAAATGAGGGAGAGAGAGAAAAATGAGGATAAGAGAGAGAGAAAAAGGTGGCTCCCTAAATGTTAGGGCCGGCCACTTGTTGGCTGAGTGAAAGTGAGGAAAAGTTTGAAAAATGAGTGGTGATGATTTAAATTGGAGAATCAATGGCTAAGAATAAATATTGAGAAATTGGGTATTCCAAGGGAAATAATTCAATAGAAATTTTCCCATTAAATAATAAAAAAAGATAAAATAAGAAATTGATATTTTTGGGCAATAAATATGAGGGTGTCCCGATGGAGGGCAACATGGAGCTGGACTGGGCTCGGTGGAGCCGGATTGGGTCAAAACTGGACATCGTACAAAAATAGAATTATAATTAAACATTGATGATCATGTGTAAATAAGTAGCACATGGGGATTCCAGATAATGAGACACAAGTGGCGGACGGATAGTAGGCTCAAAGTGGGCCATGTCCATAGTTAGGGCTGACAGGTTTTGGTCGACATGGGACCCACAAATCAAGTTGGAAAATGAATGTGACGCCGTGGTGTGAAATAAAATCGGGTCACGCGTCGGGAAAGTTGTGCGAATCAAATGGAGCCCAAAATGACATGAATGAGTGGGAAACGAAGGTCATGGGTGACGAGCGTCTCGAGTAGATCATCAATGAGGAGTTGGTTTCAAGGAAATGACTGGTCTGGCGCTCCCAATTTAAATGTCATGGTAACGCGCTGAAAATGATCAAGGAAAAAAAGTGGGAAAATAAATATCAATCAAATGGTCTAAACCGACCCGAAGTTCAGCGAAGCAGAAGAGCACAAGAGAACAAGTTTGGATGGGACACTATATACCGTCATGAAGGTAATCGTGTCCACTCCAAAACTCGTGAAGAAGATTTCCAGAGTTGAACATCCCTGATACTCCAAATATCAAGGGCACGGAAAAGTAAACTTAAGGAAAAATACAGAATAAATTATTTATCGAAATAAAAATCAATCAGGAAAATAAATAAAATAAAAAAAATAACCCGAAATTCAGGGTGCTCACATCCTACCCACCTTATAAAAATTTCGTCCTCGAAATTAAAATGTCCCTACTCCCTCTAGGTCAACCCCCCCACAATCAAGTCCCAGAACTTTAACAAATCATACCAGCAAATAAAAGAATGGCATACAGGGTCATGGTATACGGTGACAGTGAAGTCTCATCTAGGTTTACTAGTCATACTAACCAAACAGTCATAGGGTATCCAACACACAAGCAATCCAGGGTGCTAAAATAGAAAGATACAGACACAACAACCATCAAAACTATAAAGTTGTCTACCACCCCATATGAAAACTGGTACTCATAAAAAAATATAAAGGAAGGTGACTACCAATCATCTGAAAAAAATACTATCCCAAGAAAATCAAAATCACAAGTTAAAGAATCGAAAGTCACTTGCATTGAAATCCAATCACAATATATATACAGAGAGAGCGTTAGAGAGGGAAACTAGCATCATGTGTATGGGGACATGTTCATACGGTTAGATAGTAGACGTGTGTGTACGTGAATACATATGAAATTGTATATGAGAAATTGAGTTCCAAATCAACAGCTATCAAGTTACACTAATCACGGCATATTGGTTAACAATCTATAATACGCAACCTATTTAATCATAACATGCATGGCTAACCATATACATCTATAAAAAGGTAGAGATTTAGTTATGTATCTATACAAATTATAACATGGATGTATAAACGCTATATATATCTATATAGATACATGATCATAACATAGAGAGGAAGATTAGGTTACATGACAGGGTATACTAAGTTAGAGTGTGTGTGTGTCCTTGTACAGGGTTATGACTTAGTATTAAAAAGTTAAACCAGGTTTTAGTTCAACATTTACATATAAAATCTGAAAACAAGCTAACATTTTAAACCATAGAAATTATGAACATAATGCGGTCTCAGATTTTAGGGTTTGAACATCACAACCAATCTCAATGGTCCTAACACATCCTATCATGATAGAAAAGAAACCCTAACATACTATCAATATATTTACCTACGCATACAGTTCAATATTACATATTAAATCTGAATTTTAACTAAACATGGAAATCAATGTAAAAATGTTAACATGTAATTAGTTTTCAGAATTTTGGAGAACTTGAACATTAAAACCCAACTCAATGTTTATCACAAACTAGCATGTAGGAATATGAAACTTAAATTTATATTCCTACTTACAACAATGTACGCAGCTCTAAATATTATATTAAGAAAATAAAACAGTAATTTTAAACTAAACATTTGGAATTCAGTATTAAGGGTTAACATGCACAGAAGTCTCAGATTTTACAATTTTAACATAACTTAACCAATTTTTTTTTGAATTGAAACTCTATGTATAACATACATGTGCAGTTATGTAAACCTAAATAATAACATGAAATTTATATTTAAATTACGACTTTAACTGGAAAAGCAGGGAACCATAAATATTGTGGTTTTGAAAATTTAGCATCAACAACATATTAATAGTATCTAGATATGTGCGAATCAAGTGTAGCATGCATACGTGTTAGGCAAGTGTCTGATATATATATTCACATACATATTCTCATGTTCCAATAAAAATTTAATTCTAAGTTAAGACTAACATTTAGATTCCTACCAAAATTGCAAGCAGGTGATCGACGAAATCAAGACAGTTTTATTATCATTATTATTTAATACGAGAATAATAACAAGAAAGAAATAACGAGAAAATTTGTTCTGCTTATCAGTTTAAAGAAGGAACCGTTTTGAAATCCAGACTAAATATCAAATTCAAGATAAAGTCTAGCAAAATCATCGACTCATGGTATTATGAAAAACTCATAGCAAGAAATTTCACAAGGTTTATAAAAACAACTAAACGTACTCCTAAGCTAATAATTAGGAACTAAACAAAACAAACAAATTAATAATTCATTTTTTTTTTTGAATAACTGAAACAAAAGTAGAGAAAACATGTTCAAAATATTCAAGGTGCAATCTGATAATCATATGCGTCTATCCAGAATCATGGCACTCTAAATCCTCGTCATACTAGTAAGCAAGGCTACGATAATCACAGAGCCCTTGACTTATGCACATATATCTAGAATCGTGGTATTTAACATTTTCGCGGTGTCGCTAGCTTGGCTACGAAAACCTTAAATTCTCACACCCGAGAAATACATCCAGAGTCAGACTATATGTCCTCACCATGCTGGCTAATGTGACTATAGAAGACTAGATTCCATAACATAGATGACCTAGCCCATATAATTTCATCTTGCCAAAAATTAAATTAAATCAACAATTAATATCCAAAAATTAACTCAAATTTATCAACGAACTTCAAAATTCAAAAATGAACGAAATCCATCAAATACAAACTCGGATGCTACCGCTAACATCAATGATTCAAAATTCAACAACCTTTCATCAAAATCAATAATACAACTCAAATTCAACAATAACCCATTAAATCAAATTCAAATTCGACAATCATCCATCAAAATCAATAATTACAAACTCGAATTCAACAATAATCTATAAAAATCAAATTTAACAACAGAAAATAAAGATAAAACAAATCATGGAAAAGAGTTTTCAAATCGAAGTTAAATAAGATTCTCCAGGGTCGTCCCAGGGATCTCTCAAGGGGTCCTAATTGTGATTGAGTACCTTCAAAATATATCCTAATCCTACTGCAGGCTGTAGTGGCACTCTAGTTCGAATACCACTACACTTTAGTCTCGACCTGCATGGGCCACCACTAAAAACGTGTCACGACCCGCACCCTAGAGTTAGGGCATGAGAACGTAACGACGCCCAGCCTACGCCGCAGTGTCGGTGGTAGAACGCTGTCCTAGGTCACAACATCTAACAATATAAAGCTAAGCAGTTTATACTCTCCGAATGGGGGTGACATAGCAGATACAAACTCAATCACATCTAAGGTAGAGCATGATAAGAATAGATAAAACATGAAATCCAAAAGAGGTACAGGAGATAGAAGTCTAAGTGTCTAAGATACATGAACCCAGAGTACATCTCAAAACTCAAATAAAGATACAGTAATCCACAAAGTAAATACAACTCCAGACAAAAGAAATAACTACCTAAACAACCTCTAATGTGTCTCCTCTAGGCTAGCAGGCACCTCCAGGCTATCTGTAAAATTTATCAACAGGTCCAGTCAGGACTGGAGCGAGCACAATACATCTCAACAGATCATAGCAGGTTAGAAAGTAAAAACATGCAGTAAAGTAAGATACGAGTACTGAAGAAATGCGGTATGTAAACAGGAAAAGAACTGTAATGTAATATCTACTATACATAGAGAACTAACAGTGGCTAGTGAGTCAGGGTACGAGATAGCACATGTGAACGGGACAGATTTGCACAGGATGTCGAGGTGCACAGGAATCTACACTACAAGTAATTGTTCACACGACTACTAGCACTCCCCCGTATCCCCAATCAATACACAAGGATCTAAACAGGTTATGTTATTGCACAGGATATCACATGGGGGCCCATATAGGGTACACATGATAGTATACATGAGGCTCCGTGAACATGAGAGTACAAGATTCACAGGAGTGCACATGTAATGAAAGCACAGGAGTACATGATGTAAGTGAAACGCACAAGCACAATGTACCCGATACTCCTGAGGGGGATAACATCGCATGTAGAGATCCATATAGTACCAATCCGTGTGACCAACGTGACAGTACAAGTAAAGTAATCTACTGCAGGTAATAATTCTAAGCAGGATATGAAATGATCAGAGAATGTACTCGCCTCGATAACCTGAACAGCTGATAAGTATAGAAGGTCCCACTGAAGCCACAGAGTCCTATTTAAAGTAACACAGGTTACAAGGTGTTCAAGTTGAAAATAAATAAATCCCTACAGGCAATCTATATTATTCTAGGTTCTTCTAAGTCAAAACAACTCTAGGTCGACTCCGGTCAATAATCTAGTCAAACTAGGTCAATTGTTGACTTATAGTTGACTTTGGGTCAACTGGTCAAATCTGGTCAAACAGGGTCAATTCTAGTCTAAAATAAAGTGTACTTCGTTACTTGCACGTCGAAACTTACGGCACGCAAATCGAGGTAAGAAGATTATCGGTAAGGTTGATAATCTTATTATAGTGATCCACGTATCCAACTTGTCAATTTCAGCGATATGAGATCACTGGAATTGACTGATCTCAGTTTCGTTGTACTAATCCCGAAATACGAACATTATAAGAATTAATTATTAATTAATTATAAAAAGGTTAAACTTAGAGAAATTATCAACAAATATTGTCGGACGATGAAATGAACATCGCCAACGTGTCCAGAATGGTCAAATTAGCTAGGATAGCCTACCCAACGGTCCAATTTGGACACAAGGACAAAAAGGTAATTTCGGGTCAAAACGGTGTCCGTGTCGGAGCCGTTTTGCACCGAAAAACGTGCAAGAAAATAAGTCTATAAAATATAACAAATTATATGTCCACGCAACCAGAATGTCGATACGAACCCAACGGTATCTCCAGAATTGGATTCCGTTGACCCGATCTCCATTTGGCCCGTTGACCAGAACTTGGAATTCCGGTTTGCACGAAAATGCGTGCCGGAGCCAAAGTTCTCAAAACTTAGCAAACTACCTGTCAACGAGTCCAGAATGATGATACGAACTCATCGGTATCTCCGGAATTGTATTCCGATGAGCCGGCGTCAAAAAGTCCCGTTGACCCAGAATGTGGGACCCGCTTTGCACCGAAAAACGTGTCCGGGCCCACGTTCTCCAAATCTAACAAATTTTATATGAAAACATGCCAGAACAACGCCACAAGTCTAATGGTGGTGTCAGAAATGAAATCTGGAGTCCCGTGTTCAAAAATGGAATTTTACAAGTTGGAAATTACGAATTCGGACGGCCAACTTTGGCGTCGAATTCAACCAATCAAACAAGCTCACAATGAAACGAAACTGAAGCGGTAGCAAGAGGGTTATACCAGCTTCGCACCGGAACTCGTAGCACGCCAAACGGAGCTGCGGTGGAGGAGATACAAGCTGACGAAGTTGGCCCCGCAAAACTGTCCAAATTTAATACAATTTAAACGGTCAACTTGGTGGCCGGTTTTGATGTATCAAACGATAAAATTAACGGACAAAAATTGACAGGGATGAAGGTGGATATACCGAGATTGCGACAGAGTGAAGAAATCACCGATCCAACGGTCGGATCTCCGGAAAAATGCGCGCAAAGTCGCTGCGACGGAGCGCCAATTCTGAGTTCAAAACTCGTGCGCGTCGACGGGATCTCGTTCAAAACGCAGAAATCGCCTCGACGGCGCGTCCCGGAGGACGGTGGCCGTCAGGGGAGGCTCGCCTATGGCGGGGGAGCACGGCCAGGGGCCCATGGCGGCCCGCACGGCGGCGTGGCGGCGCGCGACGGCGGCCCACGCGCGCGCGTGCGTGCGCGCCTACAGTGGCTGTGCGGCGCTGCCACACTGGTGGCGCGGCTGTGCTGCTCGCCGGGACTCGCGCGCCTAGCCCGGCCGGCGAGGGCGGCGGCTGGGACGGCCAACTTTGGCCACGGCAACGCGGGGGCTGCTGTTCGGAGTTGATGGTGGTGGTCGCGGGATGGTGGTGAATAAGAATATGAGGAAGGAGGAGGTGGCTCGGTCGACGGCCTGGAGGGTGGCCGACGGCCTGTGGCGCGGCGGAGGCCGGCCAGGGAAGGTCGAGACATGGTCGGGTGAAGGTGGAGTGTTGCAGTGGTGGTGGTGGTTGCTTATGATGGTGGTGGTGGTGGTGTTGATCCATGGGAGGAGGAGGAGAAAGAAGAGGAGAGGTGGCCTGGTTCATGGAGGGAAGGAGAAGGAAGGAAGGAAGGTGGTCGGGGTGAGCCCGAGCCAAGGAGGAGGAGAGAAGTGCTGTCGGGAAGTTGTGAAGGGAGATGTTGCTGGTGTTGTGTTGAATGGTGTGGAAAATAAAAGAAGAGAGAGAGAGTGATAGCATTAAATGAGGGAGAGAGAGAAAAATGAGGATAAGAGAGAGAGAAAAAGGTGGCTCCCTAAATGTTAGGGCCGGCCACTTGTTGGCTGAGTGAAAGTGAGGAAAAGTTTGAAAAATGAGTGGTGATGATTTAAATTGGAGAATCAATGGCTAAGAATAAATATTGAGAAATTGGGTATTCCAAGGGAAATAATTCAATAGAAATTTTCCCATTAAATAATAAAAAAAGATAAAATAAGAAATTAATATTTTTGGGCAATAAATATGAGGGTGTCCTGATGGAGGGCAACATGGAGCTGGACTGGGCTCGGTGGAGCCGGATTGGGTCAAAACTGGACATCGTGCAAAAATAGAATTATAATTAGACGTTGATGATCATGTGTAAATAAGTAGCACATGGGGATTCCAAATAATGGGACACAAGTGGCGGACGGATAGTAGGCTCAAAGTGGGCCATGTCCATAGTTAGGGCTGACAGGTTTTGGTCGACATGGGACCCACAAATCAAGTTGGAAAATGAATGTGACGCCGTGGCGTGAAATAAAATCGGGTCACGTGTCGGGAAAGTTATGTGAATCAAATGGAGCCCAAAATGACATGAATGAGTGGGAAACGAAGGTCATGGGTGACGAGCGTCTCGAGTAGATCATCAATGAGGAGTTGGTTTCAAGGAAATGACTGGTCTGGCGCTCCCAATTTAAATGTCATGGTAACGCGCTGAAAATGATCAAGGAAAAAAAGTAGAAAAATAAATATCAATCAAATGGTCTAAACCGACCCGAAGTTCAGCGAAGCAGAAGAGCACAAGAGAACAAGTTTGGATGGGACACTATATACCGTCATGAAGGTAATCGTGTCCACTCCAAAACTCGTGAAGAAGATTTCCAGAGTTGAACATCCCTGATACTCTAAATATCAAGGGCACGGAAAAGTACACTTAAGGAAAAATACAGAATAAATTATTTATCGAAATAAAAATCAATCAGGAAAATAAATAAAATAAAAAAAATAACCCGAAATTCAGGGTGCTCACAATATCTCTTCATGCAACGGGATACGGCTGCCTATTCTGAGGTCCCGGGAGGGATCTCGGGCATTGAACATTGCCCGAAGCTCCTGAACTTCCCTCCTTGCTTCCCTAGCTTCATCTGCAGCTGAAGGAGCGGAGGCTCCTAGAGGATTGTCATTCAAATAAGGAACGGTCGTGTTAGAGTCCACGTTGACTGCGGGTCCCAAGTTGTTTGTCTAGGCGTCCTTGCTGGTTGAGTCGGCAAGGCAGCTTTGATTTCATCTACTAACTTGACCATGGACAAGAGCATGGCTTCAATTACTTCTAGGCGTTGTCGGTCAGTAGGCGCTTCATGATCCTCGTCGGCCATAAAGACTGTCCGCATGTGGGTAGAGGTGAAAGGGATCGTAGTAGAGGTGCTCTTTGTGTCGTACCCCTGTACCGAGAAATCGACGGGGAATGTCGGAATATCTTTCTCCTCTAATTCGGAAGGGGTGCTACCCCCTGTGCAGGAAGCTACATCGCCTTGGCGAAGGCGGTCATCCTCAGGGACGTCGATGTCCGTTGCATAATCCAGTGGATCGCTACCTGTAAGACCCATGTTTTGTTGTGTTCATTATTTATTTAATATTGTTTGTTGTCCCTTAACCCAAGCCCATGAGTTTAGCCCATAACTTAAACCCAACCCAAACCCATTCCTTTTCCACTCATCGGTTCTCACTCCCCGATCCTAATTGTGCGCCCACTCCCTTCTCCACCATCTCTACGTAACCCCAGAACAGAAACTTCTCCACCATCACAGCATCCCATTTCTTTCTTCCACCTTCTTCAAACCTTCACAAATAAATCCATAACTTCCTCCTCCCTCCACCAAATCAAAATCTGAGACCACCGTAGCGTTCGTCTCGTCGTCCTCTCCGAATCCAGACCCTACTCCTCCACCTTCTGAGCCCGTCTCCGACGCCTCCCGTGCACCCTCCGTCCGGCGTCCGGCGACTCCCGTGCGCGTGCCCCGTCGCCGCATATTCGTCGTGTGCGTGCACGTGGCGTGCTCGTCGTCCCGGCGTAGTTTCGAATCCGAGGCCTCCCCTCGGTACTCTTTCGTGCAACTTTGGGTAATCCCTTCATTTTTCGCTTTTTGTTTGTGATCATAGAAACCCATACGTACCATCCTGGCCTAGAAATAGGTTCTGTAGAAATTAATTGGATTTTGTGGTTGATTTATTTTAGCTTCTGTGATGTAATTAGTAAATGTTGTAATAATAATCGTTTTAGGAAACTTCAAATATACTTTATTAGTATTAATTGATTTATGGATTAACCTTAATAATTTAGTTATGGTTTTAATGATTTTTAATTGTTTAAATATATAGTTAGGATTATCTTTTAAATTTAATGTTAAGTTGTAGAGATTTTTAAACCAAATAATGATTTAATATTTTGTTTACAAAATATTAGTTAAATAAATATTCGTTTAAAAGTTATTTTCTTTAAAATAAAAGTTTGGTTAAATAAATAGTATAATAAAAATTAGATTTCGTTAAATGATTATATATATGATATATATATATATATATATATATATATATATATATATATATATATATATATATAAATGTTTTTCTTTTAAAGATGATTTCTGATCAAGAAGGTTTTATAAGGAGAATTAATATAATAAAAACTAATATTTATTTAAAAAGGTTATTTTGGTAATGGTATTTAATATTAAAACCCGAAAACCTTTTATATTAACTTTAAACCAATATTTTGGTAAGAAAATGTATTTTTGTGCATTTATTATTTTATATGTTTAAAGGTGATTTTCTACATAATTTATGAAATGTCTAAAAGACATATTTTATGAAAATCATTCTGATTAAATAAATTCTATTTTAAAATGTTATTTAAATAAAAACTATTTTCTTACGAAAATTACTAATTTCGAGAAATTTATTTTAAAGTATTTTTTCTATTAATTAATTTGTTGCAAGGGCATAAGCCCAGTTTTCTTTTATTTTTCTGTGACCCTGTATTGTGTACTGTAGATTTTCTATTTTCTTTTCTGAGTTTGTTGTTGGCGTAGCTAGGCGCATAATTATAATTAAGTATTAATTATTTTGTATAAAATTAATATGGATTTCTCACATTTAATTAAAGTGAATAAATTACTCGTAATTAACATGTTCATGTTTTTATCATTTAAAGAAAACTTAGTTTTAGATATATTATTAAAATACCAAGTTTTGCCAATTAACCGGTAATTGCTATTTTTTCTTCAATAAATCAGTAATCGGTTTATCCTGTTAATTGATAACAAATTTAGTTTACGACGTTAGACGGATTTCGGTAGATTAATTTAATAACTTAAAACCTGACTAGGGTCTGTTTCTAGAAATTGAAACTAGCACAACTAGATATGGCTCATTTAGGATTCTAAGTCAGGATTCTCAAACTATAGAATTTCGTGGACGTACTTGACTTCCTTCCCGGTACCAACATCCCGATCCAGTCATACAAACAGAGACAAGTTACGGTTATATTTTCTTACAATTTATTTAGTAATTGTCATGTTGCATGCTTAAACCACATTGCTACACGGAACCCTCTCCTAGGGTTCAAATATTGATTGATATTGATTGTGGAAATTGGGGGAATAGTGTAACGTTTATGGCCAATACCCCTCATATTGCATGATTGTGCGAGCTTTCCCCTCTTACACACGGGGATAAGCCGTATCGCGTCGCTAAGATGCTATTGTACAATCCAAGCCGGTCATAGACGTTTACACATTCAAATCACATTGTTTTAAATTGTTAAATTGCTGGAAAATATTGTTTCAACTGTTTAGCCTGCACTTTTCCATTATTACTTGAAATGTGAGATACATATTCGTACTTGCTCCCTCCTGACTGGAGACCAACATTTTTAGGTATCATTGAGGATGCTGAGCTATTGTACAATAGCTACTACGACCTGGTATTGTACCTTGTGGTGTTGTCAGAGTCCCTCTTGAAGGACGCAGAACCTGAGGCCGATGAGCCGACCGTCTAGCTAGTTGTTTTCCAGTTTTCTAGTTTTATTGTATTAGAGTTTGTCAATTTGAATTCAGCACTTTATTTCAGTTCTTTCATTTCTACTTGTACTTTTCAATTGTTGAATAAAAGTTTTAAAATTTCCGTATATTCGAGTTGTGACAAATGTATAGATATTGTTGTGAATACCTGCATATAGAACAGCTTACTGCCGCCGTCTCACAACGGTGCAGGCTGGGCATGATCCGGTTCGACCCAATAATTTGGGATCGGATCGTGACATATTTTTAGTGGTGGCCCATGCAGGTCTGATCAACAACTTAGGAGAACATATCTAGAAACAATTAGAACACTAGAACATTAATTTGTCACAACATAGGACCGAAATATATTATAAATAAATATTTTTGTTTGTTATAGACTGGTAGGCTACCTTGCTTATGTTTTGCATCCTAAACCTTATTCAGCATAGGCCGATTGTATGGTGGTCTATTTTACTATCTACTTTAGTTTCTAGATTTTATATATCTTTTAGTGTCCCTTGGCTTTCAGAGGTTATTTTCCTCCATATCCTTATCATACTCCAGCATTCCTTAGCATCCATACTCTTTTGTTATTTATGGATTAGGATTAGATTTTTCCCAATCTCCTTCTTCAACAAACCTATTTCAAAATTTTTAATTAGTTGATCAAATCATACTTCTCTATCTTTATTTAGAATCTAGATCTATTTCACTATTTAGAGTTTCAAATTCTGCTTTAGCAAACTTGGTAAACTTTTATCTATTCAGAGTATTTTTACGACTAGTGTATCCAACCATTTATCTTGACATTATTTACAATTGACTTTCTTAGGACCAATCCCGAACCAAATTCTTCTGGAACCATAAAGTCCCAAGGTTAATTATTACCAAAAGAATTGGTTCAACTTAGCTTGTTCACGAATCTTCCAAGGGAATTATTTTCCAAAAAATAATTCCAATATTGATTGATATTTTCTAAGTTATTCTAAGACCATGAATATTTTTATTTGTTGACTTCCTCCACTCAACTTGAAACCTTACTCTCTCTAAGAACTTCTTGATCAGTTCAAGGCCTAGAAAGCTTTTAAACTCAATGCTTGAGTATCATGAAGCACGAACGGTCAGAGAATTGATTCCATCCTAATATTGAATTTTCTTTAGTCATTGAAAAGCTTTTTGAATTGTTGAATTATCCCTTTGAAAATCCCATGGACAAAGTTAAGAAAATATTCAGTGACCTAATATGCCTTCGCACAAATGCGTCGCAACCATCTATTTGAATTATAGAAACTGCGAGTATACTGCAGCCAATTGCGCATTGGCGGGGCATAGACTCTAAGTTGAAGTGATTCAGGTGTTGATAGGTTTTTTGGATATTATTGAGACTACGTCCTAAACGCATCAAATTTGTCTCCTTTGTTGTTCAGCCAGAAATGGATAAAATTGATAGACCACTCGGTAACCTATCATTATTCAAGTTATAGAGCCAAAATTTACTGCAGTTAGGTGCACTCTGGCGATGCATGAATTTGAGACAAAATGAGTTCGGATATATTTGGATTTTCGAATATTATTAAGACTATATCCATAATATGGTTGTCTTTTCTGCACCATTAAATTATTCTGACTGTTGTCCGATTAGAGGATTTGTATTTCTAGCGACTTTCCATTTTTCAGAAATCTCTTATCACAGCCAGAAAGGATAGATTTTCTATAAAATTGTACTTGATTTTTCCTAGAACTTATTAGGACCATATCAATCTCTATTGGCTCAATCTCTTTCCTGTTTCAACCTTAGTACGTTATATATATATATTTTTATATTTATTTATTCATTTATTTATTTAGTATTATTATTTTTTTAGTTACATATTTTGGAAGCTGTAGATAGTTGTGGTTAGCTTTATTTATTAAATAGTTGATATACATCTTGTGGATGACCATATGTATATAGTTGATAGCTATATGCGGGGGAAACATAGATTATTACTTATCTCATTCCTTGTAAGGGATCCTTGGGATTAATATTAGATAGCTAAAGGGTAGAAAGGTAGAAGAATACCTTGAGTAAGCTAGCCTTGGGGGAGTGGTATACCTAGCTTGTGACTTATTTGGAATAGAATCGTTAGTAGTGCTCGCTAGCGTCTAAACCTCATTCAAAAATGATGGTATTTGACAATTTTGAATCTTATGCTTAAAGGAAGAGTTATTGAAGATAAAGAAGACGTAGGTAGAGTTAGCGAGGAAAGTATAGGATTTGGTAATGTTCTCCCATGGAGGAAGTGAATTTGGGTAATATATATAAACATGTGAATATAATGATCAAGTAAATGAACACTTGACGATGATCAACTTTTATGATTAGATGACTACTATACCTAGAAGGGACGGATATAGCCATGGAAGGAATAACACGAGCAATGGAATGATAGGTTCTGGAGAAGGAATAAGCAGAGAGGAATTGAGATAAGACCATTGGCATACAACTTTGGAAAGGAGCAATTGAATTTGCAATTTCTACCAAACATTGGAGGCTCATATTGGCTATGGTAAGAACGATTGGAATTCTGTGGTATTTTGCTAATGCGTTTGGATGAGAACGATTGATAGGTGCATCGTAAAGATTAAAAATGATTAATGATTGTAATTCTGTCAATTGATTTCAAGAATTGAAAATTCTCGAATATAGGTCATGGATCAACTTAAAGAATTTTCTAAGGATTTACTATGGCAAGAGAAGATTGTAATTTTGATGTAGTCAGTTTTGGAAGAATGGCTGACAATTGGAAGTTGATGTCTGTAAAATGTTTTGATCGAGAGGCATACTTGAAATTGAAATACATTTGGCATACGAGTTACATACAACGACGGAAAAAAATTAATTTAGGTGATTTATGATTCCAAATAGAGTAGTTCTAATACCTTGGCGGCTGCCTTAGTTTTCTGTAGATACTTAGAGTTCAACTAGTTTAGCAAGTTAGAAATTGGATTTTTGCATGGGGTATTAATAAGATTGTTATTTTGTAAGTTATTTTTCCCGCATATCCTATCTTTGATCCTTGAAATAGTGATACGATATTTTTCTATCCCCTTTGATTATCACTCAGTCCTCAATGGAACTATCTTATCCGATTACATTCTAATTATAGATATATTATTCTAAATCACCCTCGATATCCTACTATCATACAATTTGTTAATTTTTTCTGAGTCACAAACCCTTATACCCCATTCCAATTTGATTTGGAATTTTTAGTCCCTCATCTCAGAAGATTCCATTATTTTCTGTCTTTTCAATAAACGATTGACGTACGTTTCTTTTTGTTTTTCTGTTTCACGAGACCTCATTTGATTTTTTCTATTTTTATGATCACATTTTAATTGTACCTAGATTTTCACTCATGCCTAAAATGGTTTTGATCAAAACAATATTCTAACTCTACTTCAGATTATATCTAGATAATTCTGATCGTGCCTATATTTTATCATTGTACCTAGTGATCATGCCTAGAATCCGATCGTGCCTGATGATTTAAATTCCATTTTTTTTTATCAAGACTAGGTGATTGTACCCCGGCCCTTATCTTTGAAATTTCGAGGACGAAATTTTCTAAGGAGGGAAGGTTGTAAGACCCATGTTTTGTTGTGTTCATTATTTATTTAATATTGTTTGTTGTCCCTTAACCCAAGCCCATGAGTTTAGCCCATAACTTAAACCCAACCCAAACTCATTCCTTTCCCACTCATCGGTTCTCACTCCCCGATCCTAATTGTGCGCCCACACCCTTCTCCACCATCTCTACGTAACCCCAGAACAGAAACTTCTCCACCATCACAGCATCACATTTCTTTCTTCCACCTTCTTCAAACCTTCACAAATAAATCTATAACTTCCTCCTCCCTCTACCAAATCAAAATCTGAGACCACCGTCGCGTTCGTCTTGTCGTCCTCTCCGAATCCAGACCCCACTCCCCCACCTTCCGAGCCCGTCTCCGGCGTCTCCCGTGCACCCTCCGCCCGACGTCCGTCGACTCCCGTGCGCGTGCCCCGTCGCCGCATATTCGTCGTGTGCGTGCACGTGCCGTGCTCGTCGTCCCGACGGCGTTTCGAGTCCGAGGCCTCCCCTCGGTACTCCTTCGTGCAACTTTGGGTAATCCCTTCATTTTTTGCTTTCTGTTTGTGATCACAGAAATCCATACGTACCATCCTGGCCTAGAAATAGGTTCTGTAGAAATTAATTGGATTATGTGGTTGATTTATTTTAGTTTCTGTGATGTAATTAGTAAATGTTGTAATAATAATCGTTTTAGGAAACTTTAAATATACTTTATTAGTATTAATTGATTTGTGGATTAACCTTAATAATTTAGTTAGGGTTTTAATGATTTTTAATTGTTTAAATATATAGTTAGGATTATCTTTTAAATTTAATGTTAAGTTGTAGATATTTTTAAACCAAATAATGATTTAATATTTTGTTTACAAAATATTAGTTAAATAAATATTCGTTTAAAAGTTATTTTCTTTAAAATAAAAGTTTGGTTAAGTAAATAGTATAATAAAAATTAGATTTCGTTAAATAATTATATATATATATATATATATATGTTTTTCTTTTAAAGATGATTTCTGATCAAGAATGTTTTATAAGGAGAATTAATATAATAAAAACTAATATTTATTTAAAAAGATTATTTTGGTAATGGTATTTAATATTAAAACCCGAAAACCTTTTATATTAACTTTAAACCAATATTTTGGTAAGAAAATGTATTTTTGTGCATTTATTATTTTATATGTTTAAAGGTGATTTTCTACATAATTTATGAAATGTCTAAAAGATATATTTTATGAAAATTATTCTGATTAAATAAATTCTATTTTAAAATGTTATTTAAATAAAAACTATTTTCTTACGAAAATTACTAATTTCGAGATATTCATTTTAAATATTTTTTCTATTAATTAATTTGTTGCAAGGGCATAAGCCCAGTTTTCTTTTATTTTTCTGTGACCCTGTATTGTGTAGTGTAGATTTTCTATTTTCTTTTCTGAGTTTGTTGTTGGTGTAGCTAGGCGCATAATTATAATTGAGTATTAATTATTTTGTATAAAATTAATAAGGATTTCTTATATTTAATTAAAGTGAATAAATTACTAGAAACTAACAAGTTCATATTTTTATCATTTAATGAAAACTTAGTTTTAGATATATTATTAAAATACCAAGTTTTGCCAATTAACCGGTAATTGCTATTTTTTCTCCAATAAATCAGTAATCGGTTTATCCTGTTAATTGATAACAAATGTAGTTTACGACGTTAGACGGATTTCGATAGATTAATTTAATAACTTAAAACCTGACTAGGGTCTGTTTCTAGAAATTGCAACTAGTACAACTAGATATGGCTCATTTAGGGTTCTAAGTCAGGATTCTCAAACTGTAGGATTTCGAGGACGTACTTGACTTCCTTTCCGGTACCAACATCCCGATCCAATCATACAAACAGAGGCAAGTTACATTTATGTTTTCTTGCATTTTATTTAGTAATTGCATGTTGCATGCTTAAACCACATTGCTACACGGAACCCTCTCCTAGGGTTCAAATATTGATTGATATTGATTGTGGGGATTGGGGGAATAGTATAACGTTTATGGCCAATACCCCTCATATTGCATGATTGTGCGAGCTTACCCCTCTTACACACGGGGATAAGCCATATCGCGTCGCTAGGATGCTATTGTACAACCCAAGCCGTTCATAGACGTTTACACATTCAAATCACATTATTTTAAATTGTTAAATTGCTGGAAAATATTGTTTCAACTGTTAAGCCTGCACTTTTCCATTATTACTTGAAATGTGAGATATATATTCGTACTTGCTCCCTCCTGACTGGAGACCAACATTTTTAGGTGTCATTGAGGATGCTGAGCTATTGTACAATAGCTACTATGACCCGGTATTGTACCCTGTGGTGTTGCCAGAGTCCCCCTTGAAGGACGCAGAACCTGAGGCCGATGAGCCGACCCCTAGCTAGTTGTTTTCCAGTTTTCTAGTTTTATTGTATTGGAGTTTGTCAATTTGATTTAGCACTTTATTTCAGTTCTTTCATTTCCACTTGTACTTTTCAATTGTTGAATAAAAGTTTTAAAACTTTCGTATATTCGAGTTGTGACAAATATATAGATGTTGTTGTGAATACTTGCATATAGAACAGCTTACTGCTGCCGTCTCACAACGGTGCAGGCTGGGCATGATCCGATTCGACCCAATAATTTGGGATCGGGTCGTGACACTACCCCCTGTGTATGCTCTTGGAACATCGAGTTATCGCATACTTTGAGGGGACTTCTACACCCGGCCTCATCTACCCTAGGGAGGTCAAGGATGCACCCCTAGGTATTGGAAGCTTCTTTTTGGATCGAGTGCCTAGGTAGACACCCCCTGTGGTTGTCGGCGGCAGTCCTCTAGACGAGAGTTTCCTTGCAATGCTGGCGGAGATTGCCGGGGTGGAAGAGCCTGTCTTCTTTCCTCCCTTGTCGGGAAGAACCTTCCGGGTTGAATTACAGGAGGCGACAGGAAATTTTTCGTCTCCCGAAATTTGCACATGTTTCTGAAGTTGTTGTTGGAAGGGTTCTGGCTGCTGCAGTCGTTGGAAAACAGATTGTCGATCTGCAGGTGCTGTCGACTTGTCGCAACAGCATTTGATAATAACTTGGGTGCAACGACGTCCCGAGAGGGGCTCATCGCACGCCAATGTTGCTTCCTTCTCCTTGCGTTTGTGGGTAATCACCTCTCGCAAGTCGGCAGCGGATTGATCTACATTTGTCTCCCATTTGTGGACTCGGGTATCCCGAGCACACGGGTGCGTAGGTGTCATGTTTGCTCCCTGATCTGAGGCTAGTAAAAGCACTTGCTCTCGATCGTTGGACGGAGACTTTTGAGTCCCATCCTGTCCGTTAGCCCTGGAGGACTGGACGCGGATGGTTCTGTACAACTTTCCATCAGGAACCCGTATAACAGTTAACGGTGCCCGCTGACGGTCAGCAACTTGGACAGTTGACTGGGCTTGTTAGGTCCGCACTGCCCTAGACTTCTTTGACTTAGCACCCGAAGGCGCATTGTAAAAAGAGTCCAGATTGATACATCCCACATTCTTAATGGACCGCATGGAGTCGGGCCCGCATGAGAGACGGTCGAATACAGAACTTCTGACAGGGCCGCATGAGAGACTCTGTCTATGGCCAGGACTGGCTGCCGCATGGGCCATCTACCTGCGGCCGGAGTTGGCTGCCGCATGGGCAATCTGCCTGCGGCCAGAGTTGGCTGTCGCATGGGCGATCTGTTTACGGCCAGAGTTTGATGCCGCATGAGTCATATGCCCATCTTTCTTATGCGGCCTCTTCCTCGTCCGCATGGATTTTCCTTGTGCCCCAAAAAACTCAGCATCGTAGTGTTTTTCTTTACTAGATTTGGGGACAGTGAGGTTACCTGCGGTCGGAAGTAAGGCCGCAGAAGCGTCTTGATGAACGTCTTGGGCCGCAGAAGGAGTTTTTTCAAGAACCTGGTCGGGGGCAACAGTTTTGCGCTTCGAAATGCTGTGGGCTCTCTTTGGGTTGGCTCACTTTTGCGATGGGTTGGCGCTCCCTTCAGAGAGCATTTCTTCGAATGCTCGTTGGTCAAATCGAACCACGAGCATTTGCTGCGTGGAGCCGAGCTTGGATGCGTCAGATTGCATCACCATCTTCTCATCAGAGGAGAAGAAAGTCCCCAGCAGAGTCGCCATCGTGTTTGCCATTAAATATTAAGTACAACAAATTGCAGATGAATTGTAATTGATAGCAAACTCGCTTGTACAAGAGAGCTTAGAAAGAAAGCCTAGGAGATAATCTAAGTACAATTGTTTAGTTTTGATTCTGGGGGGTGACGATAGAGGCTCGAAAAAGTGTAGCAACTCTGTCTTACTCCTTGGACTATCTGACGCGCTCCTTGCTCTCGAAGAAATTGCCTTTCGTAGGTTACCAACCCTGGATTGCCAACCATTTGCCTGGGTGTAATACCCTGCTATTTATAGTGTTTCTGCAGCAGCAGCTTTTTGGGCTGCATAATGGGTCATGTGGCCACGTGTCTCTCACATCGCACAAAGACTCGATCTCGGGCTGCCAGCTGGTGGGTGTTGTTGAGATTTTGTTGTAGCGAATCTGGGTAGTTGATACTTGGTCAGCCTGCCACATGTCTCATCGCAAGATAGGACCAGTCTGATTGAGTCAATTTGAGCTGCATAGGCCCTTCATAGTTCGGCCATGCTGGGCCACATAAGACTCATGCGGCAGTGTCCCTTAGTCCGCATATAGCTTGGAAACTTTTGAGCCGCATTATATTCTGGGCCGCATAAAGCTCATGCGGCTCAGATTGTAGTTACCGTTGGCCGCATGAAATACATAGATTGAGTTGCATAAGGTTCATGCGGCTCGGGTCGCCTGTCCAGTCTAATCATATCTTATCTTCTTTTCAGAGCGTCAGAGTTGTCAGAGCTGTCAGTCTTTGCCAGAGTTTGTCAGCTTTATCAGACCAGAGTCAGCTTTATCAGAAGGATTAATCAGCTTGGCCGCATAAGTAACTATTCTCTCTGCGTCTCAAAAGTCAGTCTAGTGAAGATGGGCCGTAGCGGGCATTCTGAGTCTGTCATGCGGCTCTTCTTTATGCGGGTCAATCTGTTCCAGGGTACTCATGCGGTCAGTTGTGATCCGCATGAATCCCATATTTTCCATGCTTCTACAGTCATGTCAGTGGGCTTCTTGGACTTTTCCCGTAAAGCTTTGTGAAGCTTTTGAGATATGAGAACGTCATTCATCTGGCTTTTCCAAAAGGTAAAATCATTCTTTCCATTGAACTTCTGAATTTCATACTTCCCGATCTTGCTTGACGGAGCCATATCAAGAATTCACCCAATCAACTTTTTCTGAGAACTTTGTCAAAAACTTTGCTAGACTCCCAAAGCTCTGATACCAATTTGTTGTGGCACAGCTGAAATAAACCCAAGAAACTCAGAAAAAATTTACAACCACAAAGACAATGATTTACGTAGTTCGGCCAAGATGCCTACTTCCACAAACGAGGGTAATTTAATTCCACTATGAAGAAGAAAAGGAATTACAATAGCTCTCAACACTTCTCTCCTTGCACTCAAGAACTCTCTATCACAAAGATAAAAAAATCTCTCAATTTTTTGTGTGTTGAACTTATTCAACAACTTTAGCCCTCTTGTGTTGAAATTATTCAACAACTTGAGCACAATGAGATATCTCAAAGAGCACCTATAGACCCCTTTATATCGCATATAAATCTAATCCTATGTAGGCTAAAAAATATAATCCTAATCCTATGTAGGATTACCATATATATGGTCAAATCCAATCTTGTATAGGATTACTATATATATGGTCAAAAAAGGTCATGGGCCTATTTTTGGACAATTTCCTTCATATCTATTTTTGAACAATTTCCTTCACTTCCTCTTGAAAACTCCCTTAATAGTGTTCCAAGAGCCCTCTCTTGATAGCCTCCTTATAACCTCAAGCACAAAGCCTTCAGCCTCCACCAATTAGCCCTAGGGATGGAGGAGATCCTTTAATGGATCTCGTACACCAAAGTTAGGAGCAATCTTGACCGTCGAATTATATCTTTTTAAATCTAGATCACAAACACAAATAATTAGCTCTCTCATTCTTCCTCTCGAAGACTCCTTTAATGGCCTCTCAAGAAACCTCTCTTGATAGCCTATGACCTCAAACAGAAACCTTTAGTCTCCACCAACCAGCCTAATTAGGGCTGGAGGAGATCCTTAAATAGGACTTCCAACATTCAAAGTCGGGAAATGGCGTGTATCGTACCTCGTAATTGAACACGAGCCGTATATAATAATATTTCACAATTATAAGATTTAGAATTTTTAGGTAAATCACTATCTTCAGCTCCTTAAGAAAATATGTAAGATAACCTCCCTTTTAAGTCACTAATATTTTCCCTTACAAATAAGATATAAAGATTATATTCTCCCAAATATATCTTCCATGTAAGACTATGCATGGTCTTATTCACAACTATCTCCTACATAAGCATGTTGCAATCCTTGGTTCACCTTTCTGCATGTTTCAGTCCTCCATTAAACTTTCGACAAAAATAATCACCTACCAATTTCATGCAGCTCTTTTGCTGGCTAACTCTATGTTTTCCATTCCATACATGTGCTCTTCTAACTTCATTCACGACTTTGGTACAAAATTGATAGGTAAGTAAGGTCTTACCAATCAACGAATATCTCAATAATGAAACATAGGGCTGCAAATGAACAGAGCAGCGCTCGTTAGCTCGGCTCAACAAAAGCTCGACTCGGTTTTCTTAATGGACCATGCTCGAACAAAATATTGAGCTTGATTTCCTTAATGAACAGATGTTCGAGCTCGAGAGCTCATGAATACATGAATACGCTCAACTTGGTCAGTTCGAAGAGTACTCAGTTTCTCGACTCCGTTATGACTTGATATGGTCGACCCGGTTACATCTCAGCACACTTAATTTTTCTTCATTATTTTCCATCCCTTTATCTCTTCTAAATCCATTAAATAAAAGAAAACACAGGTATAAATTCTCCCTATTTCTTCTTGGTCTACTTCTCATTAGTCATTTCAAATCTTTGTTTCTTTTTCTATTTCTCTACCTTTAACCTATGTTCTGTAATGAAACTTGCTAAAGAAAATACTAGGACTTGAGATCGGCTCGAACTCGAACAATTTGAAAGTTGTTCACGACCAGCTCAAAGGCAAAATGAGCCAAGCTTGAATATCTTCTTACAAGCTCACGAGATCAGCTCGATAAAGACAAAATCCTAAAATGAACATGCAAAGCTCGACTTAGCTCCGCTTGCAGTCCTGATGAAACACGGTACCGATCTCTTACCCCCATAAGACATGCTATTATTGTCGGTAATAACTATATCCCTCTTCTAATTAGCTATGTTAATGCTCATAACTGACATGTTATGGCGGTAGAAGGTTTCCTCTTCATAATAATTTTCATGATCATCGTAATAATTTTTGTAACTCTAATAATGATTGCCATTTATACGGACCGTGACGAATCACGAACTTCAAATCATCAGCTGAACTATCGAGGAAATGATTTTGATCTAGATGGATGATACCTAAAGTATCAAGATTAATGTCCCATCTTTTGATTATCGTCTCGATCTGCAATACTTTCTAGATTGGATTAGAGGCATGGACAACTACTTTAAGTAGTTTGACATGTCTAATACGAGAAAGATTCACCTTGCTATGAAGCTGATTGAACATGCTAGCCAATACTTGTCCAACATTGAGTTGTTAAGACAAAATCGAGGGAGGTACATCCAAACTTGACATAACTGAAGAGATAATTACAAAGATGTACTTGCCACCCCCTTTTACCCTCGAATGTTAGATAAGTAGAACCAATTTACTCAGGACTGTTGTAACTCATCATGGTGAATCATGGTGACTCTTCATTTTGTAACTCATGACTCTTCACTTTGTAACTCCTAAGTGACCTTTTATTATGTAACTCCTAACCTCTCTCTTACTATATAAAGAGAGGTTGGGATGGCTTGTAGATAGATTGATACACATTGAGATATATTGATATACCATTTGAGATGTTGAGCTAATTTGCCTCACAACACGTTATCAGCACTTTGCTCGTGCAACGCCGGAGACCCGACGTACCGTTCGACTCGCCATTCGCCGACCGTTGTCCCGCACGCACCCCGTCGCTCGTCGCTGATCACGCGTATCCGCGTGGGTCCTGTCCGATTCCACGGTTTCCGTACAACGACGGTAACCCTTAATTTCTTCTTAAGAATATTTTCTAAGAAATATTTTCTAGTAAACTGATTCAGCAAGAATATTTTTCTAAGAAATATTTGGTAGTGAAATATTTTTTCGGACAGTGAGATTTTTTCCCTAACAAAGAGTACAGGAATAAATTTGTATTAGCATGCAAATATTTTGTTCCAAAGGATGCTAATACAAATTTTTCCAAAGCATGTTGTTAGCTCTGGGATTACTTAATATTAGTTCTGAGAAAAGCTCATGATGATGATGATCGATTCCTTATATTGAATTATGTTATTCTAGATGCTTATGGGAAAAGCTTTTCATTAATATTAGTTCTGTGACTTTTCATTTCGGATTTTTTTTCAGAATGATAGCTTTCTGGTTCTCATTACTTGATTTGCTATTCACATTCTGTTAACAGTTGCAAATTTGTTTTTATGTATAACTTTGCTATAATCTAGCCTTTAGCATACTAGTTTTTTTTTTGAAAAAAACATATTTGTTAGTTAATTTCTGAGGAAATAAATTTTTGATAGCAAATTTTCATGTTGAAAAAGAAAATTTAGATGCTAACATTTTTTTTGGTAATGATGGATTTGGAGCGCCCCGGCGAGCGCCACAGTGCCATCTGCGCCCCGACAAGCACCTCATTAGCATTTTTTTTCTTTATGTTACTCAGTGAATTATTGTAACAGATGGGTAATAAAAATTGTATTTTTTTCTCGCTATTTTTTTGGCGTCGCTTCATTAGACGTTGGAAAAATAGTTGATACTTTTTTGGTGCCGCTTGCTTAGGCACCAATTCTTTTGTGTGTTGTTGCCTACTTATGTTGTACGTTTTTTTTAGCGTAATGGCGTAGAAATTAAAAAATTGTCTTGGCTACATAAACAAATTCTGGCACCGCCAAATTTGGGCCTCCCAAAAATAACATTTTTGGTTAATAATTTTTAAAAGGCAACGCTCATTTTGAGCACGCACTAAATTGTCACCTATTTTGCACAGTTCTCAAATAGCGTGAATTTCTTGAAAAATCTTATTTATTCTTACATTTGACAAAAATTTTACGAAGTCTCTCCGAATAGGCTCACCTATTTGGGTATGATGTCAGAAAGAACTTGGGGCTTGGTTTTTAAGTGGTCCCCGGTGACCCTCCTCCCTCATTTTCCCGCCTGATCATATTCACGTAGAGCTACTGAAAGGTGTTGACCGAATATTATTTTTTGCTCAAATTGTATTTATAATTATGCATTTTTGCAAGAAACTTATTGACCTCTCTATATCGGCCCGTCGATCGATATAAGATAATTTTTAAACAAAAATCATTTTTTTAAAACTGTTGTTTTTATTTACGATTGTTTGTTGTTGCTTATACAAACCAAATCCATATAAACCTGTCATTTTATATGTTGACTGATCAAAATTTTTTCTCCTGTTGTAGAAAAATGTCGATCAAGATTGATTTTCCCATCCTTGAAGCCTCTGGCAAGAACTACTTGGACTGGACGCAAGACATCCAGAACCATCTAGATGCGCAGGGACTCTTGGACGTCATCTATAATGAGGAAGAGCGTGAAGTGGAAGTCACTCGCTCAATGAACGCCAAAGCGATGATTCTATTCCGCAGGCATTTATCTGACGCCATGAAGTCGGAGTTCATTGAAATCTCCTCGCCGAAGACGCTATGGGACTCTCTGAAAGAGCGCTTCGACCACCAGAAGACCATATGGCTACCTGAAGCACGTCATGACTGGTTGAACCTGCGCTTCCAAGACTTCAAGAGTGTAACTGATTACAACAATGAAGTCTGCAGGATTCGATCACCTCTCCAATACTGCGGTGAGATATTAACCGACAGTGATCTATTGGAGAAAACATACACCACATTTCCTTCCACTGACAACTTGCTCCAAAAGCAATACCGTCAGTCTAAGTTCACCAAGTTTCCCGAGCTCATCACCCAGCTTTTACTAAACGAGAAGAACAGTCTCATTTTAATGAGAAACAACAATTCTCGTCCTGCTGGAACAAAGGCAATTCTAATGCCTGATGCAAACGCTCTCCGTGGACCAAATCCACGGTGGAAACGAGACAAGGGCCAGTCGTCCCAGCCAAGGAACAGAGGCGAGTTTAAGTCTCGCCACCCAAAGCGAGGTTCTAACAAGAACCAAGGACCTTTGACTCCTAGGCAGTCTCATTGTAAGAACCAACGGGCCAGTCGTCCCAAAACGAGAGTGGAAGGCCAAACGCCTACTCTCTGCTACAAATGTGGTGCTTATGGTCATATGCAACGGACTTGCAGGGCGACCCCCCCAAGAAGTTGATAACTATCACAAGGGGCGCCGAGCCGAAGCAAATCTGGTCAACGAGTGCAAAAATCTAAATCTTGAGACCCCCAATTTTGTAGCAGAAATGAAAGAATGAATCTCCATTATCTCTCTATATTTGATTTAAGTCATGAAACTTTTGGTGGTTTGTATTTTCTGTTTTCTCGATAAATTAAAGTTCTATTTCGAGCACTTTCCTCAAACTTGTGACAAACTTTAATTTTCTTTACTTATAGGCATGGACCACGGGGCAATAGATTGTCTGGTTGATAGTGGAACGACTCACACTATCTTGAGAGATAAATCATACTTTATCTCCTATACGCCTAAAGTAACCTCAATGAAAACCATTTCGGGACCCTCAACCCTTATTCAAGGTTTTGGCAAAGCCCGTTTTTCGTTGTCCAATGGTACTCCCGTTGAAGTATCAGAGGCCTTATATTCTCCAAGGTCCAATCGTACCTTACTGAGTTTTAAGGATATTCGAGAAAACGGATTTCATGTTGAAACTGCTCGAGAACATGGCTTCAAGTATCTTTTTATTACCTCTACTCAATACGGCCAAAAGCATATCTTGGAGAAGTTGAAATGTCTTTCAAGTGGTTTGTATCTCACTACGATACAACACATCGAGAGTAATCTCATCATTCACCGAGCGCCAGTTGATGAGAGGACTTTTATGCTATGGCATGATCGGCTGGGTGATCCGGGTCAAAATACGATGCTTCGCACTATGAATGCATCACATAGGCATCCTCTTGGAGGAAAGAATTTCGTTATAAATCCGAAAAGCCTATGCCAAGCTTGCTCGATTGGGAAGACGAATCTCAAGCCACTCCATGTGAAACCTACGAGATTGGTTTCCCAATTCCTTGAGAGAATTCATGGAGAGATTTGTGGACCAATCCAACCAACATGCGGACCATTTAAATACTTTATGGTTTTGGTTGATGCATCGACTAGATGGTCACACGTAGTGTTGTTGTCCACCCGAAACGCAGCATTTCCTAAACTCCTCGCCCAGATCATTAAGTTAAGGGCTCACCATCCGGATTATCCGATAAAGTCTATTAGACTTGATAATGCCGCAGAGTTTACATCGAAGACTTTCGATGATTATTGCATGACTTTGGGAATAAATCTTGAACACCCTGTTGCGTATGTTCATACCCAAAATGGCCTAGCGGAAGCTTTTATAAAGCGACTGCAAGTGATAGCGCGGACCTTAGTTATGCACACCAAACTCCCACTATCTGCATGGGGCTATGCAATTTTGTACGCCGCAAATTTGGTCCGTCTGAGGCCCATGTCTACCCACCCACTTTCCGCGTACCAGCTGGTTACTGGATGTGAGCCTGACATCTCACATTTACGCGTGTTTGGGTGCCTAGTCAATGTTCCAATTGAGCCGATAAGGCGTTCAAAATTTGGACCTCAGAAGCGACGGGGAATATATGTCGGTTATAACTCTCCGTCCATCATTCGCTATTTAGAGCCCTTGACAGGCGATCTCTTTACCGCGAGACACGCGGATTGTGACTTTGATGAGGCAATCTTCCCGTCGTTAGGGGAAGAAATGCACGCTAACGTTGATGAGGAACGACGTGAATTAGCGTGGCATGTGCCCGCTTTTGCTCATCATGATCCCCCCTCTGCACATAGTGATAAGGAAGTGCAGAGGATTCTAGGTCTGCAAGATATTGCAAATCAAATGCCAAACGCATTTAGCGACCTAGCAAAAGTCACGAGATCAATTATACCTGCTGCAAATGTGCCTGCAAGGATAGACGTCCCTGAGAGACGCCATGTTCCTATGAAACATGTTGCTCCGGTCGAACCCGCCGAGCAAAGGACGCTGCCATCGGCCGTCCAGTCCGCCGCTATTCCCAAGAAAAAGGGAAGACCGGTTGGTTCCAAAGATGTTATGCCCCGAAAGTGGAGAAATCTTGTTAAAAGCGTTTTGCCATATGAGATCATTAAGGATCACGACGATGTATTAGAAGAGCGCGTTTCATATGAAACGCCTATTCCTAATCATGCCGATAACCTCGAAATATTCATCGAGTATGCTAGCTTAGACGATATTTTGAAGCGAAATGAAACTGTCATCGATGATGTGTTCATATACTCAGTGGCCACTGACATTATGAACAATGATGACATGGAACCTCGTAGTGTTGCCGAGTGTCAACGACGAACGGACTGGTCACAATGGAAACAAGTAATCCAGACTGAACTAGACTCCTTAGCGAAAAGAAGCGTGTTTGGACCTGTTGCTCCAACACCACCCAATGTTAAACCAGTTGGTCACAAATGGGTTTTCCTAAGGAAGCGTAATGAGAGAAATGAGATTGTGCGATACAAGGCTCGCCTTGTGGCGCAAGGCTTCTCACAACACCCTGGAATTGATTACGAGGAGACGTATTCTCCCGTAATGGACGTTATAATGTTCCGCTACTTAATCAGTTTAGTAGTTTCTGAAAAACTGAATATGCAGCTCATGGATGTGGTCACAGCCTATCTCTATGGGGATCTAGACACAGAGATATACATGAAAGTCCCTGAAGGACTAAAGATGCCTGAATCAAGTAGTTCCCGACCACGGAACGCGTTCTCGATTAGACTGAGGCGTTCGCTATATGGATTGAAACAATCCGGGCGAATATGGTATAACCGCCTAAGCGAATACTTGATCAGTTTGGGATATGTTAATAACGAACTTTGCCCATGCGTGTTGTCACGCCCCGCTCCCGTAGGAGCGATCGTCCTCGCTAAGGCGTGATGCCGTACGAGCCTAGATTGCGCTCGTGCAAGGCAGTTCCATAACGGCCGATTACATCGGCGGCGACGGGGCCGTCGCACAGAAGTCCAAAGCAGAAACATTGAATACATTGCAGCAGAATTTAAAGAAGAATACATGAACACAAGTAACTCAAAAGAAATCTCTTTATTGATATTGAATACAAGATTACATTTGTGGGCGCAAGGCCAAATTACAAGTCTCTCGTGCTCACTTTTCTCTCGTTTACAAAGTCATTCTCTGCTCTCTCTCTTGATTACAATGCTTGAGTCAGCGGAAGCTTCGGAAGGCGATGTCCATACATTATGTCCTGTATAAGTCTTTAATCCACGCGGTCGCTAGCTTCGACTCGCCAAGGAAATCCGTGCCTCGACGCATCCAAGCGAGCTCCGCGCCACGAGCTTCTACCTGTGACTGTACATGAAACACTGTGTGGGTGTCAGTACCACTGTACTGGTGGAGTGAGCTTCTCGTCCATCCATACATAACTGACACGTTTCATTTACTTTGTGCAGCTTAAACCCTTTCGATTGTCTTTCTATTCTTGCCTTAGGATGCATTTTAAACAAGACGTCTCGGTCAATACTTAGCGATGCAACGACAAGGTCGTGCATCGACGGGGTCGTGCTATACTAGCAACGTGTGTTTCGATCGAGGCAGTGCCTCATCGCTTAGGTACTTGACCGAATTATAACTCGGGACGGCAGGGTCGTGCCATATTCTATTTGTGACTTAGACATATTCGAGACGATGCTACGCAGAGGAGCAACTTACGCGAACTCGGCCGTGCCAAGACTTTTACTTAAACTTTAGCGCCACTAGACCAATTCTCGTGCCAACGATTCAAGTGCCAAGGATGGCAATGGGATGACTCGTGCAGGCCGTGCCTCTAGACCTTTCTTAGACTTGTCTGTGCTTCAAGATGAGGCCAAGCCTCGCAAGTTATCAAGACTTATCGTGCTACCGCCTTGCGGCCTACCTGTTAGACCCATTTGCTAACTTAGACAAGACTTATGGACCATAATATCACTTTCATGAACATCCCGACGCCAATCTATCGTGCCAAGCACGGTGCCTATGCTGCAGCCCAGTCCCAGGCCCAGACCTTGTGTTTCCAACTAGACAAGCATTCAAGTTCTAGACTCAATCCAAAGGCATACACGCGGTGTGCCGCTATCTGCCGACACATCTACATGAGTCGTCACTAGCAATTTCAAGCTATCTTAGACTGGCTCGGCGGGGGTATCGGTCCGCCCTTCTAAGGGTAGCTAGCCCCGGAAGCGCCGTTACTCCCATACGGTTATCCGGCATGCAGGTTGAGCCACACTCGCTTCCCCCGGGACGAATGATTCTGGCGCCCCGGTAATCATTCGAGAAGACTACACCTTGTCGACAAGTTGTCCATGACCATACAAGTCTAAACTCGATCTACCAGTCTTTCCTTAACATGAACATGCTTTTCCTTCTTTCTATCAAGACTTACGAGACTCCCAAGCCGGAGGACCGATCTCGTGTGCGGGACATATCAGGACTTAGCGAGACTCCCAAGCCGCGGGACCGATCTCGTGTGCGGGACATATCAAGACATGGCGAGACTCCCAAGTTGCGGGACCGATCTCGACGACAACAAGTCGCGTGGACTTCCTTTGTTCGTGGCAGCTTTTTACTAAACCGACCGTAACTCGTGCCTTAGACAGGCCTGGTTCTCTAGGCGATGCTAACGCTCAAGTCATATACTTTACATGACGAGCCTTGTTCTCAAGGGACTACGTGACTTGACAACCGCAGATAGAGCGGGACAGTGCTAGTAATGGCTTCGATAGTCCAGTACAACTCTTGTCTAACTTATTCGGGCAACGACTCGACGAGCAAAGGCTACGCCAGGCTCCGCATCGAGGGCACGTGCTAGGCACGGGGTCGACTTGGACAACCAACTTTTCGGGTGCCTAGACTTAAGCCAACGAGCCGTACGGGATAACTTAACTTACGGGACGTACGAAGGCTATGCCAAGCCTTGCGGGACAGGACCATGCGTGCTTTGTTAAGCATTCATGGGGGCAACGCCTATGACTTAGGCAAATTCGAGTGTCGGGACGAATCGACGGGACCAACGGAACATGCGAAGGCTATGCCAAGCCTTGCACAATGGGACCGTGCCTGCTTTAGCAAGCATTTACGCAGGCGACGCCTAAGACTTAGGCTATTTCAAGTGTCGGGGCAATTTAGCAACTTAGGCCAACTTCCTTCTCCCAAGCCACGGGATCGAAGGATCGAGTGTCATTTGAAAGCACGCTGAGCCGACTTCTATGTTGACCGTGGGACCATTTTCCATGTTCTAGGACATTTTGACCCGACGGGATTATTCCCTTAGCTATGTTGGTGCGTAGCTTTTACATTAGCCTACTTGTACAAGTTAAAAACAAGCGAGTTATTAAGTGAAGGCTAAGATGAAGCAAGTTCACTGAAACTCCCCCACCTGATCGATGTCTTCGAGTCGCCGTTGTAAGGCCAAGTTCCAACGCCGTCGGCGTTTCGATTCCACCGATTGACTTTGCGGGACGGGGCACTACAACATACACCACTCAGAACAAGTCTCGTCCTCGAGACTTTCTTGGGGGCAAGCCATCCTACAATTTCTATGGCCACGACTTAATCGTACGCACATTTCGCCTACGCGTTTCTTCGATTCCGAGCCACGCTCGCACGACTATCAATCTTTCCGTTAACATGATTTTCAAGATGTTGACACTCTCGTTTCCCAAGTCGTGCTTGAACTCAACATATCACTTGGCTGGATCGTGCACGCAATCCAAGCGTCCCCAAAATACATGCATTCAACCAAGCCACATGATAGAGAATTTGTCATTCTCACTCGAGTCGCATCGTGCACATACCCAGGCGTCCCTGAAATATATGCATGTCAACCGAGTCTCGTGAGCAGGGTTTCCTACATTCGTGATTCACACTATCCATTCATACCAATCCTCAAGATCAATTATTTGATTGATAACTCTTGCAACAGGGGCGTTCGCCTAACCGCTAGGCTAATCTATGCGAGGCTAAGTCAATGTCAGGATTGGAATCATAGTTCCCCAACAATAACGCCAATACTGACCCTAATCCTAGGGTCAAACCAAAGTCGGTAGTACGGGATTTTCTACCCAAGCTCGCGTCACTCAGATTTCTAAATATCGAGCATGATCACCTAATCGCATCAATGTGTTCGTTGCGCAGAATTCAAATCCGTTCAATCACCAATTCTAACCAATTCATGTATTCGGTCATGAGGTCATCTAGCTCGACAATACGTTGCGCCCCAATCTCACGCGAGTCCGATTATCCACGGCGGTTCATGAATCACCATACAACGCTCCTGCGGAATAATCATTCTCATCGGGACGTAACTCTTATTTGAGTTTAGACTAACTCATTCTCGATACGCGGATTGGGCCTAATCAATCCTCAAGTTTTACTTTTCAAGCACATAATTCATTCTCGCGTCACCTTTGCGTCAAACCAAAAGTCGAAGCATACAGATTGCCACGCCATGCTAGTTTGATCACCCCCGCTGTATGAATCACCATACCAGCGCTCACGCGGAGTGATCGCCCTAATCGGCGCGACGCATGTGCGAGGCTGGAGTTGCGCTCGCATAAGACAAGAATGTCGAAGTTGTGGTTATCGACGAAGCAAATCCAAACATACCGTTTTCATCCAATCCAAGTTCGATAGTCCGACCGTCATTCGTTCAACCAGAAAATCCTCGAGCCAAGTTTATCTTTTCCTCGACACGTTTCAATCTTCCAAATATAGCATCCATCGGAACAATGACATTTGCACGATCGTTATTCGCCGAGTCAGAGTACCCCCGAGTTATCGCATATCGATCTTTGATACGCCTCAATATCATCGACGATATGCGTAACCTGACGATCTTCCTTTGCAACCAATTTTGAGTCGTGCGTTGATGCTGTTGTCCGAGTTGGATATTCCACAATTCTCTCGATATTCAAGATCAAGTTCGATCGCTATTCCTCAAGCTTATTTCAAGATCATTGTTCAAAACTCAAGTCACATTTTATTTGCATCAATCCGATATCGTACGCGCGATCCTCTAAGTTTCCTCGATCAAGACCATTCATTTTCATTCATCGTTCCGAATCATTTTCTAACTCGCGTTGCCCGTTCACAAGTTGTCCGAACGACATCTCGTTCGGGACAATCGAAGTCACGACCGACTAAGCGTGACGCGTTCTAAGGCTTTGCGCGATCGCATCGCCTCGCCGACGTACTCATTATTATTTCTAATCCTCAATCTTCGCTCGAATGATTTCCAAGAAAATCCATACACCACTCGGATTCAAGCCATCCAATCTAGTCCTCAATCACGTTCGCTTCGTTTACTAAGACATCCGTCAGATTCGTTCGACGAATCTCTAGCGTAATCGCTCACGTCGTATCGACGTGCTAGGTCGATCGCACTATTCCTCAAAATCCAAGTCAATCTTTCGTATACGCCTAAGCGTTCGTTCGATAGCGTTCCTATCGATACATATTGTAAGTGCATCTCCGTTCCCTTCTGAGCGGTACTTGATATCGCTCGTAACTCGTTTGTACCGAAAGGTTGAGGTGCGCGATGCGCGGACTAAGTTGTGCCGCATAACCATCCCGGACGGACTATATTCACGTTTGCATGCTAACTTGCTAGGGTTGACGCAATACTAGTCAGGCACGCACGCGACATGTTAACTTAGCAAGTGTTTTCTATCGAGTCAAGTTCGACACCGTTCGGCACAAAGGCCTACGATGCATCTGGCGATAGCCTACCGATACGTTCAAATGAACACTTGTACGAGCTTTTGAAAATATTTAGACTTATTGTATGGACATGTCGAAGGACAATCGAGAGAGAGCGCGCACTTGTTTTCCAACGACGAGCTTTCAAAACTGAGAAATTCGACGTGAAGTCCAAGGACGTAAAGCCGTGCTCTGATACCATTATGTCATGCCCCGCTCCCGTAGGAGCGATCGTCCTCGCTAAGGCGTGATGCCGCACGAGCCTAGATTGCGCTCGTGCAAGGCAGTTCCATAACGGCCGATTACATCGGCGGCGACGGGGCCGTCGCACAGAAGTCCAAAGCAGAAACATTGAATACATTGCAGCGAAATTTAAAGAAGAACACATGAACACAAGTAACTCAAAAGAAATCTCTTTATTGATATTGAATACAAGATTACATTTGTGGGCGCAAGGCCAAATTACAAGTCTCTCGTGCTCACTTTTCTCTCGTTTACAAAGTCATTCTCTGCTCTCTCTCTCTTGATTACAATGCTTGAGTCAGCGGAAGCTTCGGAAGGCGATGTCCATACATAATGTCCTGTATAAGTCTTCAATCCACGCGGCCGCTAGCTTCGACTCGCCAAGGAAATCCGTGCCTCGACGCATCCAAGCGAGCTCCGGGCCACGAGCTTCTACCTGTGCCTGCACATGAAACACTGTGTGGGTGTCAGTACCACTGTACTGGTGGAGTGAGCTTCTCGCCCATCCATACATAACAGACACGTTTTATTTACTTTGTGCAGCTTAAACCCTTTCGATTGTCTTTCTATTCTTGCCTTAGGATGCATTTTAAACAAGACGTCTCGGTCTATACTTAGCGATGCAACGACAAGGTCATGCATCGACGGGGTCGTGCTATACTACCAACGTGTGTTTCGATCGAGGCAGTGCCTCATCGCTTAGGTACTTGACCGAATTATAACTCGGGACGGCAGGGTCGTGCCACATTCTATTTGCGACTTAGACATATTCGAGACGGTGCTACGCCGAGGAGCAACTTACGCGAACTCGGCCGTGCCAAGACCTTTACTTAAACTTTAGCGCCACTAGACCAATTCTCGTGCCAACGATTCAAGTGCCAAGGACGGCAATGGGATGACTCGTGCAGGCCGTACCTCTAGACCTTTCTTAGACTTGTCTGTGCTTCAAGATGAGGCCAAGCCTCGCAAGTTATCAAGACTTATCGTGCTACCGCCTTGCGGCCTACCTGTTAGACCCATTTGCTAACTTAGACAAGACTTATGGACCATAGTAACACTTTCATGAAAATCCCGACGCCAATCTATCGTGCCAAGCACGGTGCCTATGCTGCAGCCCAGTCCTAGGCCCAGACCTTGTGTTTCTAACTAGACAAGCATTCAAGTTCTAGACTCAATCCAAAGGCATACACGCGGTGTGCCGCTATCTGCCGACACATCTACATGAGTGGTCACTAACAATTTCAAGCTATCTTGGACTGGCTCGGCGGGGGTATCGGTCCGCCCTTCTAAGGGTAGCTAGCCCCGGAAGCGCCGATACTCCTATGCGGTTATCCGACATGCAGGTTGAGCCACACTCGCTTCCCCCGGGACGAATGATTCCGGCGCCCCGGTAATCATTCGAGAAGACTACACCTTGTCGACAAGTTGTCCATGACCATGCAAGTCTAAACTCGATCTACCAGTCTTTCCTTAACATGAACATGCTTTTCCTTCTTTCTATCAAGACTTACGAGACTCCCAAGCCGGAGGACCGATCTCGTGTGCGGGACATATCAGGACTTAGCGAGACTCCCAAGCCGCGGGACCAATCTTGTGTGCGGGACATATCAAGACATGGCGAGACTCCCAAGTTGCGGGACCGATCTCGGCGACAACAAGTCGCGTGGACTTCCTTTGTTCGTGGCAGCTTTTTACTAAACTGACCGTAACTCGTGCCTTAGACAGGCCTGGTTCTCTAGGCGATGCTAACGCTCAAGTCATATACTTTACATGACGAGCCTTGTTCTCAAGGGACTACGTGACTTGACAACCGCAGATAGAGCGGGACAGTGCTAGTAATGGCTTCGATAGTCCAGTATAACTCTTGTCTAACTTATTCGGGCAACGACTCGACGAGCAAAGGCTACGCCGGGCTCCGCATCGAGGGCACGTGCTAGGCATGGGGTCGACTTGGACAACCAACTTTTCGGGTGCCTAGACTTAAGCCAACGAGCCGTACGGGACAACTTAACTTACGGGATGTACGAAGGCTATGCCAAGCCTTGCGGGACAGGACCGTGCGTGCTTTGTTAAGCATTCATGGGGGCAACGCCTATGAGTTAGGCAAATTCGAGTGTCGGGACGAATCGACGGGTCCAACGGGACATACGAAGGCTATGCCAAGCCTTGCACAACGGGACCGTACCTGCTTTAGCAAGCATTTACGCAGGCGACGCCTAAGACTTAGGCTATTTCAAGTGTCGGGGCAATTTAGCAACTTAGGCCAACTTCCTTCTCCCAAGCCACGGGATCGAAGGATCGAGTGTCATTTGAAAGCACGCTGAGCCGACTTCTATGTTGACCGTGGGACCATTTTCCATGTTCTAGGACATTTCGACCCGACGGGATTATTCCCTTAGCTATGTTCGTGCGTAGCTTTTACATTAGCCTACTTGTGCAAGTTGAAAACAAGCGAGTTATTAAGTGAAGGCTAAGATGAAGCAAGTTCACTGAAACTCCCCCACCTGAGCGATGTCTTCGAGTCACCGTTGTAAGGCCAAGTTCCAACGCCGTCGGCGTTTCGATTCCACCGATTGACTTTGCGGGACGGGGCACTACACGTGTTCATAATGAAATCCACTTCAGGATACGCAATCATCGCGGTCTGTGTAGATGACATGAATCACATAGGAACCGAAAAAGACTTGTCAGAAACTGCTGATATCCTGAAGAGGGAATTCGAGATGAAGGATCTTGGGAAGACACGATTTTGCCTCGGCCTGCAGATCGAGCACCATAAAGATGAAATCCTTGTCCATCAAGCGAACTACACTCAAAAGGTGTTGAGACGCTTTAGTCATTTTGATGTTAAGCCGTCCGCTACTCCCATGATCGTCCGCTCTCTAGACATTACTAAGGACCCATTCCGTCCAAAGGAGGACGACGAAGAGATATTGACTCCTGAGTGCTCTTATCTGGATGTAATAGGTGCTTTATTGTACTTGGCCTAATGTACTAGACCGGACATCTCGTTTGCTGTAAATTGTCTAGCTCGACACAGCACCGCGCCAACACGCCGCCATTGGAATGGCATAAAAGATATTTTCCGCTACCTTAAGGGTACTACGGACTTGGGCTTGTTCTATCCCTACGTGGTTTTGAGTGAGTCTAACGCTCTTGGCACTCGAAGCAACGCGACCCTTGTTGGCTACGCCGATGCGGGATACTTATCTGATCCGCACAAGGGGCGTTCCCAATCTGGTTACGTCTTTACCATTGGGAACACGGCGATTTCTTGGAGGTCTCGCAAACAGACCTTAGTGGCTACTTCAACGAACCACTCTGAGCTACTCGCGCTCTATGAGGCGACTAAAGAGTGTGTATGGCTTCGAGCTGTTATTGGCCATATTCGAAGTACATGTGATCTTCCATATAACCCAGATGAACCTGTTGTCGTCTATGAGGACAATACCGCTGTTATTGATCAAGCGAAACATGGTTACATCAAAGGGGATGCTACCAAGCACAAATCGCCCAAGTTGTTCTTTACACATGAACAACAAGCGCTTCAGAAGATTGAGGTACAACACATTGGATCGGAGAATAACCGTGTAGACTTGTTCACCAAGTCACTGTCGAAACACTCGTTCCAGAAACATGTCAGAGCGATTGGACTTAGAAAACTTTCAGAGCTAGCCTAAGTGAAACATGTTTCCTGCACCCTGTTGTGTGCATGTGAGGGGGAGCGCCCCAACGAGCGCCTCCAAATGTCCTGTTGTGCGTATATCCTGCACCCTGTCGAGTGCGAGTGAAAAGGGAAGCATCCTGATGTATGCTTGTATACTCTTTTTCCCTTCGACCAAAGTTTTTTCCACTGGGTTTTCTTTGGCAAGGTTTTTAACGAGACACATTTCAAATCTCTTATTCACTAAGGATTATTGTGATCAGGGGGAGTATCCAGTGTATACTTCTAAACCATCATGTACTCTTTTGTCCTTTGATCAGCGATTTTTTCCTACTGGGTTTTCCCTGACAAGGTTTTGACGAGGCACCTTTGCAATGGTTAGTTTACCCCCATCACACTGACCTGTGTGTACTCTTTTGTCCTTCGACCAAAGTTTTTTTTTCCACTGGAATTTCTTCGGCAAGGTTTTTAACGAGGCACAAGTAGGTGGTCATTTTTGAATCTGCAAGCTACAGACAGACGAAGAAGCTCAGAGGTGTTTACAAGCAGAGTTTGTGAAGAGCCAAGGGGGAGTGTTGTAACTCATCATAGTGAATCATGGTGACTCTTCATTTTGTAACTCATGACTCTTCACTTTGTAACTCCTAAGTGACCTTTCATTATGTAACTCCCAACCTCTCTCTTACTATATAAAGAGAGGTTGGGATGGCTTGTAGATAGATTGATACACATTGAGATATATTGATATACCATTTGAGATGTTGAGCTAATTTGCCTCACAACAAGGACAATTAAGTCTGTGAAATAGTACAATACTAAGTTTGATGAATTCTTAGTGAGATATAGCATACTTGGATCTACGAGTCCAGATCATATTCTCTTTATATTTAAGCAGGCTTACGAGACAACCTTAGTGCCGGAACTTTTTGCTCGACAAATAGGTATCCTAGAAGAAGCTTACTTTTTAATTTATGATTTAGAAGAAGTCAGGTCAAGTCATAGCTTTAAGAGTCACGATTCTATGAGTCGTACTAACAAACTCTCTTTGGATCAATATCAAGGTAAGTCATCGAGTCAAGGACAAGGGTGCAGAACATGATTAATCGAATGTGGGACCTGATACTAACTGTTATAGGAGTCGAGGGTATGGATATGTTGCTTCCCAATGTAAAAGTTCATTCAAGGTCCCCTTTATAGAAGAACTCATCGATGTTGATGCTGAAAATGAAGATTCTTACTTTGAGTATCAAAATGATAGGAACTTGTATGACGAAGTATGTGTGGCTGAACAGATTGTAATAGGTTGTATTAGGCACGTGGACTCCAAAAGATTAATTGTTGTTAGGTGCACGTTTTCACAGACTAAGCCTAAGCTCCACTATTTTTCTATTACAAATTATAAAGTCATCTCCATGTCCGACACAACCAACAGAGTCCCTTCAATCAATTGTGTCACGCTCACGCAGGACACGCCGAAACCAAATTTTCAGACTAATCCTAATCCTAGCCTCTGCTCGTTCCGGTTAGCCACCTGGCCGCAGACGTCCCGACCACCCATCCCCTGTCTTCCCAGTCGGCCACTCCTTCTCCACCACCCACCGTCGGCCATCACCACCAACACCCTGTCCCGTGCCTCCAATCTCTGATCCGGCGCCGGCGAGCCGAGCGTCACCAAGCTCGGTGAACGGCCCCACCGGCGAGCGCCGAAGACGCACCAGCGTCCCGGTGAGATCCGACCTCCTCTCTCGACCCATCTCTTCTGCTGCTATTCCTGGAGGACCCCTTATCCTTCCGCGCGAGCCGTCGAGCGCTGAACGCCGCCGGGACCAGCCGCTCCGTGGCTCATCCCATCCGGCCGTCCTTCCAGATACGCACTTGTTCCGCTTAGAACCCCCACCTTCCTGGCTGCAACCACCGACCTAACTTCAGATCCACCGCCCTTGCCAGACCTCGGAACCTCTGCACCGCCCCCGGCCGCTCCTGTCATCCGATCGACGCCCCTCGATGAGCGCCTCTCGATATCTCACTCTCCTTTGACCACGCCTCGGCGTTGCACCCCGCTGCAGAGTGCCACAGAACGCCGGTGAGTGCCACCATCGCCTTCCACTCGCTTGCCGGCCGACGGACCCTCGGTAAGAGCTCCACCCCCTCGCTCGATTCCTTTCTCTTCTCTCTTTCTAACTCTCTTGCTCTTACTCTGTTTTGTTTTATTTCTATTTCTATTTTTTATTTTAATTTTTATTGCTGAAGAGAAAACCCACAGTATTGGGTTTGGGCCATAGGGCTTGGACTTGAGGGTTTTCTTTAATTTTAATTTAATGATGGGCAAATAAGAGTTTGTTTTTTTTAGTTGGGCAAGAGCCCAGAAGGTTTGTTTGGGCTATTATCTGGATAGGCTTTGGTTGGACTCACAATATTGGGTTTATGGGTTCTAGTAAAGAGTTTTAAGTTTTTTTGAGATTAGATTGGCCTAGTTATATTTTTGTAAATTGGGTTAAATTATAAGTAAATATCTGGGCCTATAGATTACATAAGTTTGATTAAATATGATATATGGATTTTATAACTATTAATTTGAGTTTTTTTCTAAATGGGATATATAGTAAAAAGTTTTGAGTTTTATAACTATATATATATATATATATATATATATATATATATATATATATATATATATATATATATATAAAAAAAAAAAAATATATATATATATATATATATATATATATATATATATATATATATATATATATATATATATATATATATATATATATATATATATATTTGATTAAATAAATTGGTAATAGTTTCAAGCCACATAAATATTTGATAATTGGGCTTACAATCTCTAAATATATTATTATGTTATTTTACCTATTTAAGATATAGCTTTTTGGCCTAAATTTTTTTTTGACAAAATTAAGCCTTAGCCCTAAAATAGTTTTATGGAATTTTCAATTATTTATATTCTAACTAATAAAAATATAATTTTTAATATTATAATAATTTTCAAAATAGTTATATATATTTAATTATGAAGTTTCCTTTGATTATCAATACCCGCCGTGACTAATCGACAATTCCTATTTCCTTTGTCAAATTCGGACTTCTTCATGTCAACCCTAGTCAATTGGACTATTCTGAATCCAACGGGATTATCTGTTTCACCAACAAAGGACCCCAGACGAGTATATTTCTTTTTTGTTTTCAATATCGATATTAACTATATTTATATGATTAGTGATATTATACTTGATTTTTGACACGCTCGTTACAAGGATTAGTGGCATATGGATTTTAGTCATGATATCATGTCTTATCGTGCTTGTCTTATCGTATTTCGTGACATTGTCCTGAGTGGATACATGTGTAGTAGTCGGACGGGAAAGTACTAAGTAGATATGTGATCATACCTTAGACATTGCTTTATTTTATATTTTATGCACATTTAGACCATGAGAATACAAATCCTATGTAGACCGTGCGGTGTAATGTCTCAGCCCGATTACATATCGAAAGGTGTACTTCAAATCACTTAGATGGTTATGTTTCCTTGCTCCATGCTTTACTTGTCTTTATAGTTTATGTTAACTGTTCCACTTTACTTTCTATGTCATATTTTTCAGTTTATGTATTTCATCGTGTATGCCATGACTATTCATTGTTTTATAATCGTTATCATATATTTGGAACTGCATGCATGAATTGTATTCGCTCCATTCCTGACTAGAAACTTATTTTTTCAGCTTAATTGATTGATACTCCATGCACTGGGACCGTTGCGAGAGACATGGATATATGTTGAGGCCGGTCCTAGAGACTAGATTGGTAGATTATTGATCATGAAGTTTACTGAGTTGTTCCCAAATTTGATGTATCAATGAGATATTGTATTCTTAGTTAGTTATAAACTTTGGATGTTATAATTTGATTTACTTATTGTGAATGAGCAAATAAGGAGATTATTTGATGAGAAAATATTGTATACTTATCATTGAGGTCTAAACATCGTTCTACCACCGATACCGCGACGTAGGATAGACTTGGCCCCGAACTCATATCCGAATAGCTGGTGCGGGTCGTGACAACGAGGCCCGATCATACTGACACGTGGCGCTGATTGTACATAATTCGGTATAGAGATTATGGAGATGTAGTTAAGGATCTGAGATGTAACAGTCATTAGCTATTACTATTGATTGTATGGCTCGATCAGGAATGATATGTAGCCTATACGGTAATTTGGGATAATTTGTCGTTTGAATGGGGCTGTTATAACGCACGCACTATAAACGGGAGATTTAAATTAGGTGTCCCGATCACATTGATACGTGGCACATACCATGATTTGGAGAGAATCTCTCATTTGAATGGGGAGGTTATAATGCACACACCATAAACATGAGATTTAACCTTTTAACCATTGATTGTGGGATCCGATTGGCTCGACACGTGGCACGAACCGACCGCCTTCTGGAACACATTGGTATGGAGACTCGGTCATGTGAGAGGCCTTCTAGAAAGCCTTGTTGCATGATGTCTTGGCCGCATGGGAACTTCTGGGAATGATGCCACAGGAAGTCTTTTGTCGCATGGGAGACCAGCCGCATGTGGGATTGGTCGAAAAGATGTACTCGTGGCCTTGCACTGTTGTCAATTGTCAAGGAGGTAGCAAGGGCGATGTTGACACTGTACTTCACGTGGTACGAAATGCCTAGGAACACTAGCTGTTGTCAGACTTGGTGGATAGTGAAGTGACCGTCTGAGAAGCCACATGAAGTCTATTGGCTCTACAAGGAGTCTAATGTCCTTCAGTTGCATGGTCTGATGTAGTTCAGACTGAGTGGGCCTGGAGATTTTCCATGCTTCTACACCTGTATTATTAGTATTCCGAAAGATAGAAAACATATATGTTATTCTTCCTAATACCTTTATAAATAATATCTCTCGATGATCTATCATAAGTGGAGCATTTATTTTTCACAAAATTAATGCCATAACCATTGTCTGCAAGATGACTTATGCTGAGTAGGTTATGTTTTAATTATGTTACTAGACATACATCCTTTACTACAAGAGAGGGAGGAATACATATATACCATTACCTATGATATAACCTTTAAGATCATTACTGAAGAAGACATATCCTTTTTTCTTTTTTTTTTCATCGATCGTGTTGCGAATAGGGTAGCATCATCGGTCATATGTTATGAGCAACTACTATCGAGAATCTACTTGATTCTAGTATACGAAGGCTGGCCCACCTACAACACGAGTAGATGTGACATTTGGTACCTATTTCTTTTGAGGGTCCTGAACTGTTAGCTTTTGGTACTCATGCATAAACATTCAAGTCTACTATCTGTCTAACTTTGAGTTGTCATGATATGTCTTTTCAGACCGCAGTAATAACAAGTTGCAAAAATGTTAGTGCTTGGTATAATAGTGTAAATATGAGAATGTGAAGCAATATGTTGTGACTTGCGTGGATACCTATAAAAGAAAGCATGATTATGTGTAGCATGTTTCTTGACTGCTTTCTTTGGTCATGTCTTGTCATGTATAATCTCGTGATGTGTTATGTGTTGGTGTTAGAATGATCTATAGATTGTATTACCTGCTTTCAACTCTAGTCTCTAACTTTTTAGAGATAGTGCAAGCATCATTATATTAGCAGTGAGAGAGCCAGACCTCTGTGTAGCGATATTGTTCTTCTTTTCTTTTCTATCTTATACTCATCATTAAGATTTACATATTCTTGATCTTTTCTTTAATTGCTTTGTTAGAGCATCATGCAAACTCAATTTTAGTGCAGATAACTCTTCCGTATCACTAGTGGAGGGAGTCTCTCTTATTTCATTCAATAGAGAGGACAACCTTAGTCTCAATCATATGTCTCTTAATATTCTTTCTAGCTTGCTTATACTTATATAAAACTTTCTTGTGTTCTTTAAGCAGATCACTAAAAGCATCAGAAAGTTCATCGAAGGTAACTGATCAGCAAATGCCATTAAGCAGAGATTTTTTTCTTCACGATGATTTTCTTCCTCTTCAGAGTCGCTCGCTTCGCTCTCATACCATATGCTTGTATTGGCATATTTGTGTGAGGATGGTCTTTTGATTGGACAATCATAATGGTTTCCTTTCTTTGTTGTTGGGCAATCGTTCTTTATATGGCCCATTTTCTTACAACCATAGAATACAGGTCCTTTAACGTCATTGTCTTGATTGTCCTTTTGATTTGATTACTCGAATCTCAATAATTTCCTTAAGTTCCTGACCATTATGGCATGTTCCTCACCGTCTGAGTGATCATCGTCGGTCTCATCGCTGGAGACTTTCTTGTGATGAGCTTTAAAGGCTAGAGTCTTATTCTTTTGGTGCTGACTCTTCGAGGTCTTTAAGGTCCAGCTCATGCGTCATCAATTTTCCCATAAGTGTCTCGAGCACCATAGTAGTGAGGTTGTTTTATTTAATTATCGCAGTTGCCTTTGGGTTTCAATTAGTTGTTAGTCCCCTGAGCACCTTGCGTATCTTTTCATGATTGCTATAATCCTTGAATGATGTCTAGGAAACGTGTAAATATTTGTGTGATGGTCTCGTTAGGCTTCATTCTGAAAGCCTCATATTCTTGTGTAAGCCTGCTAATCTTGGACTCCTTCACCAGAGAAGTACCTTCATGATTACCTTAAAAAATTTCCAAATCCTATGTGAGGAAGTACAAGTTGATACCCTATTGAACCCGGTCATATCTACAGTGCAGAATAAAGCATTGATGTCTCTCGCATCAAGAATGGCATGCTCCTTTTCTAAGTCTGTATATTTATCATTAGGCTTTTCTACTAGGTTACCATCTACAACTACTCTGGCTGGCTTTTTTGCATACGTCAATAACGATTGACCAGAGATCAAATCAAGTAACTTAAGATAGAAACTCATTCGTGTTTTTCAATAAGTGTAGTTGGTTCCATCAAATAGAGGAGGTCTATTTGTGAACTGGCCTTCTCTCGTGAAGATTGATAGCATAGTTGTTATGTGTTATGTGTTCTGTGTAAGACCCCTAATTTTTGGATATTATTTTTAATTATTTTTAATTATTTTAATTATTTTTAATTATTTTATATAGATATTTGATATTAAGTTATATTTTAAAGTCAATAATGACTATAGTAGTATTTTACCGTAGCTTTGATTTTTGAAGCACAATAATTATCAGTTTTCAAGTCCAATTCCATATTGAATTCTAGACAGGTCCACCTTCAGTTTCATATATCATGTTTTATATTTTTATGTACAACTTTAGGGGTAAATAGTCATTTTAGTCTCAACAGTAAAATTTGACTAGTTTTTCAAATAGCAATTAGAGCCCAACTCCGAAGCAAATCATTTGACCCAATATACGGTTTTGACCCATTTCGAGCCTACTACGTACATGCCAATGATGTACCACTCTATTGATTTTCCATGTGCTAATTATTCTTAAACGATACATAAGAGCCATATAGTACAATTTTGGTGTTAGAATCAATTAGAATTATTTTTGGGACTTAAATCTAGTACCCAACTTAGTGGGGTCAATCCTAAGTCTCCAACCCATAGTGGAACCATATTAGATTGATTTAATTTAAATTAAGTGTATCCATGTGACACAAATCCTTGCATCTTTGACTCAACCAATCAACACATCCAAATATGGAAATCCACTAGACCCACCTTGCCATAATTGGAGATTGGAGGCCCAAACCTCAACCAAATCAACCCAAACCAAATCCATATGAACCCTAACATATAAGACCTCATATTCTTATATTTTAACCTTCAAAAAACCGCAGCCCCTCTCCCCATCCATTGAAAAAAACCAAAAACCCCTCCTAGCTCAATTCAGCCGCAGCACCTTGTGGCGTAATGATAGTTTTGACCCCTTTTCGACCTCCGATGATGCTCTACGAATATTTTTTGCAAAGCTAACGTGACCCTTTACAATCCTATCAACCTTCCATATGTTCAAAATCTCTTATAGTACATCAAAATAGCCCTACAAGTCACCCAAAATCTGAAATCCAAGCCTGAACTCTTTCCAACAGGTATGCTATTTTGCATCTAGGGTTTTGTGTACTTCTTGACCTCATTTTTTCATGAAACCAAAACTAATGAAACGATATCTATGTATATTTTTATGTCCAATTGGCCACCCACACAGTTCTAAACGGTTTGGCCGGGACGTCCGTTCTACGGAAAGGTGTTCATAACAGACCAGTTTTGTTATGAGCCAATTTTCATCCACTTTGTGGCACTTCGACCTTCCGTATATTTTTGGTAAGAAACTAGACTTCCTAAACTTTCCAACTCATATACTTTTGTAGTGTTTTGCTTTTGTTTACTATTTATTAAAAACTTGGACATTTCTCCGTATTATCGAAACACTGAAATCCATGAGTTCTATGTGTTCAGTTTATTTGAAACTTCGTATACCATTACCAAAATAAATGTTGTGCATGTTTTGATAGGAAAAACATATTTTAAATATTTATTAGTATTTTCCAGAATTAAGATTTATTAAGATATCATTTCGGGCACCGAATTAATGGACCAAGTCAATGACTATTGATGTAGAATCAATATAAAACTTGTATACAAACTTTTATATGAATATAATACATTAAATATTATTATAAAGTATTTATAAATATTTTCTACAAATAAATATGATATTTTAATTTATAAAAATATTACTTTGTCATGTAGATTTAATATTATATATGCTACATTGAGTTAAATAGGTAATGTGGCTAATATAGTAGTTGATAATATTTTTCCTTTGATGAATATAGTCTAAATATGATTATAAAAATTTTAATAAAAATTTTCATAAATAAATAATATATTTTTACTTTATAGAAATATTATTTATTAAAGTTGATTTGGTACCATATATATTATATTGGTTCTACTTGTAGTATGGACAAGTTTAATAGAATATATATATATATATATATATATATATATATATATATATATATATATATATATATATATATATATATATAGAGAGAGAGAGAGAGAGAGGATGAGGGAGGTGAGGTGCCACCCTTTGGAGGGTGGCTACATGTCACCTCCCCATTCTATCATCATGCACCCATGTGCATGATGATAGCATGGGGGGGTGACATGGTGCCACCCTACGGTAGGGTGGCACCTCACCTCCCTTATTCTCTCTCTCTCTCTCTCTCTCTCTCTCTATATATATATATATATATATATATATATATATATATATATATATATATATATATATATATATATATATATATAAATTATTTATTAAAGTTGATTTGGTACCATATATTTATTAAAGTTTATTAAAGTTTATATATATATATATATATATATATATTTTTATATATATATATATATATATATATATATATATATATATATATATATATATATATATATATATATATATATATTTCCGAATTAATGGACCAAGTCAATGACTATTGATGTAGAATCAATATAAAACTTGTATACAAACTTTTATATGAATATAATACATTAAATATTATTATAAAGTATTTATAAATATTTTCTAGAAATAAATATGATATTTTAATTTATAAAAATATTACTTTATCATGTAGATTTAATATTATATATGCTACATTGAGTTAAATAGGTAATGTGGCTAATATAGTATTTGATAATATTTTTCCTTTGATGAATATAGTCTAGATATGATTATAAATATTTTAATAAATTTTTTCATAAATAAATAATATATTTTTACTTTATAGAAATATTATTTATTAAAGTTGATTTGGTACCATATATGTTATATTGGTTCTACTTGTAGTATGGACAAGTTTAGTAGAATATATATATATATATATATTTTTTTTTAGTAGAATATATATATATATATATATATATATATATATATATATATATATATATATATATATATATATACTAAACTTGTCCATACTACAAGTAGAACCAATATAACATATATGTATATTGGTTCATACTACAAGTAGAACCAATATATATACTAAACTTGTCCATACTACAAGTTGATTTGGTACCATATATGTTATATTGGTTCTACTTGTAGTATGGACAAGTTTATATATATATATATATATATATATATATATATATATATATATATATATATATATATATATATATATATATACTAAACTTGTCCATACTACAAGTAGAACCAATATATATACTAAACTTGTCCATACTACAAGTTGATTTGGTACCATATATGTTATATTGGTTCTACTTGTAGTATGGACAAGTTTAGTGTATATATATATATATATATATATATATATATATATATATATATATATATATATATATATATATATATATATTATGGTCTATATATGGTAAGCCTATATATATAGTATATAATTATAGTATATAATGTGTCATAGATATATTATTGATAGTTAGATTTACTTATTCTAGGTGTACGTGACGAAAGCAGCGAGGACTTTGGAATTGGGCCGTCGTATTCGCAATTGGAAGTTGCAGGCAAGTGTACCTTGCCAAAGTTTTAGTATTTTGTCATTTTTTCTTTGTTTTTCTTTTATTTTATTTTTATCTCTAGATGTTGTGGACGTATGATCAGTTGGTACTTAGCGTCCAAATGGTATTCGGGTGCCGATGTCTGTATATAGATACAGGGTATCAACACTAGACATGGCGATACATTTTTTCGTGTTTCGTTGACACAATAGACAGTAGGACACTGACACGATCATGATACGGAGTCTACATGAGATATTCGTGGCTACGAACTTCGTGATAGGCTGTAAGATTTATTGCTTGTACTTGAGATCTACTTGACTTGATATGACTTGACTGGATAGATCTAGATCATGGGGTGGAGAGAATATTACCATCATATCAGGCTACCATGACACGTTTGGCCTTGTCTCTAAAGTCTGGACTTGGTTGTTACCTGACTCGTTTGCCACTGTCTCTCTACCCGAGCTTTGATGTTCTCTTAACACATTTGCACAAGATACCATGACAAGGTGCCTTGGGTGTGATTTGCTAAGGTGCTTGTGAGCCTCACTACTTGAATCCTGATATCTGGAAAGTGTTCTCATGTGCATTTTGCATAGATGGTTATGGTAGTTACCCTTTACTATTTATATTCTCTCTTTTCTGTTACTTTGACATGTATATTATGTACCTTGTTACGTTCCTCTAAATACCTGGTGACCTCTCCAGGTAGTGGTTGCGCGGAGATAGTTCGTGATCATGGAGGTGTTGATATTTTCGATTTAGGTATTCATTATGATTTTATATTTTATCCATTATTTGTATTCCGCTATTAGCCTAGTTTTGTAGACCTATATTGTTCTTCGGGTCTACTCAAACATATATGTTAATGGACTGCAGACTATGATACATATTGTTTATTCTTTATATTATATTTTATGGATTGAGATAGATATATGTTAGTTGATTTGACATATAGTTTTAGAAAACCAAGATAGCTTATACGTATTCGAGCTGGACTGGAGTCCGCTTGATACGTAGCTGACATGTATACGTATCCTAGTCATTCGTATTTTGGGACTGGGGCATTACATTATGCTTTTATGATGTAAAGCCTATAGAAAAGAATCTAACTTTGATACCAATTGAGGGTAACTAGGCAACTCTAGAGGAGTGTGAATAGAGTGTGTGACAACAATCCTCTATTAAAAATTTAAAGGCAGTGTGTCATGACCCGCACCCGCTTTCTGGGATACGAGTTTGTAGCCAAGTCCAGCGTACGCCGCAGCATTGGTGGTAGTACGCTGTCTAGGTCTCAATGTCAATCTCAAATACAACAAAATCATATCTAATTGCTCATTCATAGTAACTATTTTATTTACAATTCCAATAATACAATAAAAATCATTTTGGAAACAAATCTGCTAAACATTTAAGTAAAAGAAACTAACTAATCTATCTGGAATCTAAGGTCAGTCTCCAAGATCTCTATCTCCTCCTTATGGTCCATATCACAAAAGTAGGAAGCATGCCAAGTCACCTGCAACGACCCAGTCAGAAAAGGAGCAAAGTGCAACCATATTGCATTTATGTAACTTAATACAAAATCAAGCTATACAATAAAGATGCAATGTAACAATAAAGGAACTTGTATATGAACAGGATACGATAGCATGTACAAAAACTCCTAGCATGAACATGTATGAATCAAGACAACTGGAAAATGAACATGAACTAGTAAAACTAATCAAACAGTGCTTTGAAATACCTTTCGACATGTGAATGGTTGGGCTAATACGGTACATCATATGATGGCTATCATTCAATTTTAGTACGGCTAACTCATACGTGAGGTGTATGACTTAGCAATCATTCAATAAATACTATTTAGGTTTGTTCACACGTCTATTTAGTATTTTCTCTTCCGACTCACTAAACAATCAATAAACGAACAATGATACAATCAGGCCTATCGTGTCTCAAGAGGATGTCAAATGAAAACACAATGATGATTAGCATTATAATATAATAAGCAAATAAAGAAATAGTGTACTTGCCTCAATTTAAGTTGCAGTTGACGTAACTTGATCATGTTGGCACAGAATAGTCGCGGATGTCGTAACTATGCAAGACGACCTCTAATTATGTAACAGACCGTGCCATTGGGTCCGGGATAGTCCGATTCGCCTAGGGTCGATATGAAGTAGTCAGAATCACAAGAAATAGGAATGTATGACTAGTCACGATCAAGATAGAAATCAAAGATAATATTATATAAATAAATATATGTATATCTATGTTGGAAAGTATTTGAGAACTATATTCTACTAGTTAAAATAGTTTTAGATAACTACTTTTAAAAATCTAGAAATATCTTTTTAGATCAAAACTATGATTTAATAAAGTAAAAATACTAAAATCAAAATCTATTGTTTAATTAAATAGAAAATACTTAAAAGAATATCTTATAGTTAAAAATAAATACCAGACATTTAGTAAAAACATTTAAGATAGATACTCGAAAATCGTAAAAAAAAACCTTTTAGAGTTAAAACCTAAATTTGTTAAAATACAATTTTAAACCAATAAACTATAGATAAAAATACCCCTATAATAACATATATACCGTTGTCATAACCTCAATTCATAAGACATAAAAATATTATTTTGTATCTCTTAATACTGTATCCGATATTGGACATCTCCGTATTTACTGTGATTTGATTTAATATATATATAACATTTTACGTAAACACATTTTATTATCTATGTGTTAAATAAGGGTTTTTTCTAATATATATATATATATATATATATATATATATATATATATATATATATATATATATAATATATATATATATATATATATATAATAATAATATTAATAATAATAATAAAAAAATATTAATAATAATGGTGATAATAATATTGATTATATTAAGTACCTTCACACAAATTTTGCATAAGGATTCCTACACAAATTATTGCATTTGCAAATAGACATGCCACCACATGTGGCTAGGTGTCAACATTAAGAATAAGTGGCATGGGTAAATGCCACATGGCTCTTGGCATGTATGAGAGAGACCATTATATGCCACCTCTCATTCTCCATCTCTCTCCATTCTCCTCTCCCATTCTTCCTCTCCTCTCCTTTTTCTTGTTCTGCTGCTGCTACTGATGTTGTCGCTGTTGTTGTAGCCGCCGGCCGCCACCGTCGGCCAGCACCACCTTTTTCTCCTCCTTCACTTCCCCAAGTATAGGTACACCCTATTCTCTTCTATATTTCCCCATTTCTTCTACATCTAAAACCCTAGGTAGAATTTCATGTAATTAATTGTCCTAATTCTGAAATTTGATTGGATTATGATTAGGGGTTTATTTGGGAAGAAATTCTTAGATCATAATCCAAGATCAAGGCAAGCCCTCCCCCATCTTCTTTTCAAATTGGATTTAATTTTGTGTATTTGTCATGAATCATTTAGGTTATTTTCTTAAAGTATGGAATTAGCAAAGTATATATATATATATATATATATATATATATATATATATATATATATATATATATATATATATATATATATATATATATATATAGGGAGCGGATCAAAAGCCCCCATTAGAAAACCCCCTAAAAACCCCTCACTCTCAGCCGTCCATTTAATGTTAATATTAATGTTAATGTTAATATTAATGTTAATATTAATTTTTATTTTTATTTTATTTTTATGTTAATGTTAATATTAAAGTTAATGTTAATGTTAATATTAATTTTAATGTTAAGTTTAATGTTAATTTTAGTATTTAATGTTAATATTAACATTAATATTAACATTAACATTAATATTAACATTAAATGGACGGCTGAGAGTGAGGGGTTTTTTAGGGGTTTTTCTAAGGGGGCTTTTGATCCGCTTTCATATATATATATATATATATATATATATATATATATATATATATATATATATATATATATAAAATATATATATATATATATATATATATATATATATATATATATGAAATCGCGTTAGGGCTCCGGGATTAGCGGACCTCTCCAGGCGATTTTGATTTTCCTCTCTGTCATAGCTTCGACGGGGGGTTCACCCCCCCCCCCCCCCAGATGGATCTCTGGCGGGGGTTCCCGGCCACCCTAGCCGTATCCTGGCGGGCGTCGGCCCTGGGGGTGAACCGCAGGTGCGGGGAGCGGCTGTTTCGGCGGGGGGCCTCACCCCAACGGACGGTTCTACAGCGGCTTCCGGCCATATTGGCCGACACACGGCGGTTGCCGCTGTCCCTGGGGGCGACCCGACAGCGGCGTGGGAGCATGGAGGTGCAGTGGCTTCGGTGGGGGGCTCCGCCCCCCCGGTCGGTTCCGCGACGGGCTTCGTCGCCCATGGGAGCGACCAGAAACGGCTGTCGGTGGGGGGTTCCGATCCCTCGGGCATTGAGGTATGTGCCACGGTGGGTGGCTCCGCCTCCCATGGGATTGTTCCGGCGGCTCGTGACAAGGTGGCCATGAGGATGGAACCTACGACAACGGCGGCGGCCACGTTGAAGGTGGGCGGCACGACGCGGACTTTCGCTGCGGTTGTGGGCGAATCCGCGATGACGTCGACGGGTGGTTTGCCGAGGGTTAATTTTCGACCAGCCATTGTTTCCGATGGCCGGAAGGTTGTTGTTTTTTCTCAGTCGGATATGGAGGCCCTCACGGCGCCGTGTAGACTAGACCTTATTGGCAAGTTTGTTCGACGGAGACTCCCGGTTGAGGCCATCAGAAAGGCCTTTGATTCACGGGGTTTCAGGGGGTTGATTGATGTGAAGGCGATCGATGACCGACACGTCCTCATACGGCCTCACGTCGAGAGTGACTTTCTCCGGCTGCGGTCTAAGGACTGTTGCTTCGTTGGCCGGGTTCCGATGGTGATATTCGGTCGTCGGTGGACTTTTTGCCGTTGAGAGAGGACCCTCGGGTTCCCATCTGGGTGGCCTTCCCCGGGCTCCCATATTGTATGTTTGATACCAATGCGGTTCTTTCCATCGCATCTGGTCTCGGCACTCCGCTCAGTACTGATCGGGCTATGGCGTCCTTTTCTAGACCGGGGGTGGCCAGGGTTTTGGTTGAAGTGGACGTTAGCAAACCACTTCAACAGGAGGTGTTCTTCCAACTGCCTGATGGTGTTCGTTCGCAGCCAGTTGTCTATGAGCGGAGGCCTCTCTACTGTGTCTCTTGTGGCCATCATGGTCACGTTGAGAGTGCTTGTGGGTGACCCCAGGTGGAGCCTTCTTCCGTGGGAGTAGCTGAGAGATCGCCCATCCCCGACGGCATTGCTCCAGGCGTTGTGCGTGAGGAGGACGGACCGGTGGGTGGCCATGGGATTAGCAGGGGTCGTCGGAGGAGACGATCAAGGTGCGAGAAAGGGAAGGGGACACGACAGATGTGGAGGCGCGTCGGGGGGCGTGATGATAGCACGGGGACCACGCAGCCCAGATTGTGCGGGAGTATTGATACTCGTGCGAATTCCGTTCCGCCTTCCTGGCACGTGGGGGAGTCTTTTTCGGGCCAGCTGGCTCTATGGTCGGATGACGGGCGGCCCATGATGGAGGGACGCAGCGGCCCAGGCTCTAGCTCGGATGGGCAGTTGGGCCCAGAGCGGGGCATTGGGCCTATTGATTTATCGGTCCTTCCCATTATTATCCATAGCCAGCTGGGACAGGGAGTTATAGCGGCTGATTCTGACACTGAAGATCGTAGCTTGGTGGTGTGGGAGGAGACCGGTCACGGTCCTCTATCCTTCCGGGGTTATGATTCAGCTCCGGGTGACGATATGGTTTCTCTGCTCGAGGCTAGATCTTACACCTCTATCTCCGAGGGTCGTGAAGAAGACTGGCAGATGGTTCCTTATAAGAAGGCGGCTGGTAGACGAAGGAAGTCGATGGCTCCTCAGTCGGATCGACTTCTTCGATCACATGCTTCCCAAGTTAGGCGGGACCCCCAGAGGGTCCATGGTTAAATTCCTTATCTGGAATGTTCGGGGGACGGCGAACAGAGCTACTTTATCCCGTCTCAGGTCCTTGTGTCGGATCAACTCTATTCAGGCTCTTGCCATTATTGAACCCAAGGTGATATCCTCTAAGCTTCTCACTTATCAACTGAGGTTGGGTTTTGATGTTAGCTTTTGCAATGATAAGGGCAATATTTGGATTTTCTGTAAGTCGGGTCTTGGGATCAATTGTATTGACTCCTGTGATCAGGCTATCACGGTGCAGCTTTCTTTGAATTGTTTCTCGGTTCCGGTGCGGTTGTCGATAGTCCATGGTGCAGGGACACGACAGGGGAGGAGGACTATGTGGAGGCATCTTCTGGACGTCCAAGCCAGGGACATGGCCTTGCCCTGGGCGGTGGGCGGGGACTTCAATATCATTGCTTCTCCGGATGAGAAATTTGGAGGTCGACCTCCTGACACGAGGGCCATTGCGGATTTCCTCGACTTCCAGTTGGCTGGCGGGTTATCCGATGTTGGTTTCAGAGGTAGCATCTATACTTGGGTGAACGGGCAGACGGGGATTGATCGTCAGGGATCCCGTCTTGATAGGCTTCTTGTGACGGGTAGTTGGCTGGATGGTGTCCAGGTTTCTTGCGAGCATCTTAATCTGGCAGAATCGGACCATTCTCCTCTTTTGATATCCTGCCAGCTAGCTTCTCCACTTCTGCGCAGAGGCTTCCGTTTTCTTGACTTTTGGACTTACCATCCGGATTTTCTTTCGATAGTGGCTCGGGCGTGGAATTCATGTTGGCATTATGATGCGCTTGAGCGGCTGGGCATGCGCTTGAGGACGACGGGATATGTTCTGGCTGGATGGAGCAGAGCTACTTTCGGTGACGTTTTTCAGGAGGTCCGTCAGGCCGAGGACGTTGCCTTGGTGGCGGAGCAGGATTATGAGCTTCATCCTTCGGAGAGGGGAGAGGGCTTCCTGGATGGAGGCCGTTGCCAGATTGAAGCAAAAGGTCCAGGTTGAGGAGTCTTTCTGGAAACAAAAAGCCAGATTGAGATGGGACCTGGAAGGAGATAAAAATACTCGATTTTTCCATGAGTGCACCAGGAGCAGGCAAAGAAAGGCGGGTATTCAGAAAATTATTAGGGCTGATGGATCAGAAACTGGGTCTGCTGAGGAGGTAGCGACGGAGGCGTCTTTATTCTTCTCGAAGCTGTTTAGAGCTGACCCTATTTCTGATGAGGACGCCTTCCTTGATGTCATCCCTAGCACTATTTTTATGGAGGATAATTCTGATCTTGTTCGCTGTCCTGACAGAGCGGAGCTGTTGGAGATTATTCGGGGGATGGACCCGGCTAGTGGCGCCGGACCAGATGGCTTTTCTGGGAGATTCTTCTCAGTTTGTTGGGATATTATTGCTGCTGACGTGGAGGAAGCCGTTGGTTCGTTTTTCTTGGGTGCACGCCTTCCGGTTTCCATTTCGGACACCTTCTTATTTCTTATCCCCAAAGTCGAGCACCCGAGGAACCTTTCTGATTTCTGCCCTATTAGCCTTTGCAATTTCTGTAACAAAATTATTTCCAAGATTATTGCTTGCAGGTTGCGGAAATATCTTCCCATTATTATTTCTCCGGAGCAAAGTGCCTTTGTTCAGGGGAGAGAGATTGTGGACAACATTATCATTGCTCAGGATATGGTGGCTTCTATGAGGGAACCCAACTATGGGGAAAATGTTGCTATTAAGCTGGACATGCAGAAGGCCTATGACAGAGTCAACTGGCAGTTCCTCCTGAGGGTTCTTCGGAGATTTGGTTTTAATGAGGTCTTCTGTGATCTTATTTATCGTCTCCTGGCGGATACCCGGTATGCGGTTCTACTCAATGGCGCTCCTACTATTTTTTTCTCGGCCTCTAGAGGGATCCGGCAGGGGGACCCTCTTTTCCCGGCTCTCTTTCATTATTGCTGCGGAGGTACTCTCTCGGAACCTCAAGCTTCTTCAAGAATCTACTAGGAGATCTTCATTTCATACTCCGATTGGGGGACCGCGTATCTCGCACTTGGCTTATGCGGATGATGTTCTTATTTTCACTTCGGGGGATATTGCTGGATTACGTGCTCTCCAGCAAGTACTGCATAGGTATGAGGCTGTTTCTGGACAGAAGATCAATTACTCCAAATCTGCCTTTTATACTGCGACACCTTTGGGTGAGGATCGTGCTCGGACTATTTCTACTCTCTTCGGATTTAGTACCGGTACCTTGCCATTCTCTTATTTGGGTTGTCCGCTAACTTGCAGGGAAAAGGAATGAGGGGATGTTTAGCTACTTGCTGGATAAAATCCGTTCGAAGCTGACGGGTTGGCAGAACAAGATACTATCTCCTGGGGGTAAGTTGGTCCTTATTAAGAATGTACTTTCATCTATCCCTATGTACACATTGGCTGCATGTTGTCCTCCCCGGGCCGTTCTCAGGACGATTGAGAGGATGTTTGCAGCTTTCTTTTGGGATAGCAAGGATGGGGTGGCTAAGAGGAGTTCGCTGGCGTGGCGGTTCGTTACTCGGACTAAGTCCGAAGGAGGCCTCGGGATCAAGTGCCTGAATGATATTATGGATGCCTTTTCCATGAAGCTTTGGTGGAAGTTGAGGCATGGGAAGGGCCTTTGGGTGGAGCTTCTTAAATCGAAATATTTTCGTAAGCGTCATCCATGTGATGCGTTTATGACTTTCAAGTGCTCCAATATTTGGCGACGGATTTTGCTGGGGGAGGAAATTGGCGGAACCGTTTATCTCGTTTAGACTTGGGCGTGGTGAAGGTTCAGCGAGGTGTGAGGACTGGATTCCGGAGGGCCCTCGGTTGGATAGTGTTGCTATTCCACCGGCTGAGGGAGTGACTTCTAAGAATAGGCGTGGAACAGGGAGACGGTCTCGGTGACGGAGCCGAACACAGGCGAGGGAGTCTGCTGATGTCGGCCGGACGGGTCATTTTGTGGCCAGCATGGGGGACCAGGTTGCGGGGGAGGCTGCTGATTCGACGGTCTCACAGCGAGTGGGCACTGGGGAGCTTCGGAAGTCGGCTAGATTGGCCGGAAGAAGGGTGGTTCTTCCCCAACGTACGGTGACTGTTCGGGTTCTTTCGGATAGGGGAAGAAAGATCAGAGATTCGAGGGCAAGGAATTCTAATAATGGTGGTCCGGCTATTCGATCTTTTTGGACAGCCACTGGTTGGGATCTGTCATTATTTTTGGGTCAGTTTGGAGTAGAGGCAGCGAGGCGGCTCAGAGAGGCGAATCTGACATGTACTTCGGCTCCTGACTCTCTGGTTTGGGGTGAGCGGAAAGGTGCTTTCACGATGGCTGCGGCTTGGAGATGTTGTCGGACTTCTCACCCTACATCATCATCTTCTCTAATATTTGGGGCAAGTGTATTCCGGCGAAGTGGAGTATTCTGATGTGGCGGCTCTGTCACAACCGGCTTCCTACTGATGACATTCTTCAGAAGATTGGCTTCCATCTGGCTTCCAGGTGTCATTGCTGTCAGGTTGGGCATGGGAAGAACCTTCAACATATATTTTTCCACGGGGATCTTGCTATGACGGTTTGGTCTGCTTTCCGGGGTTTCTTCAAGGCACGGATGCATAGTGACTTTCTGGTTTTTCTTCAACGGTGGTGGCGGGGTCAGGACAGTCATCATCGGAGATCATTGGCTGGTGCGATCATTTGGGTGCTTTGGAAGAACAGGAACAGGCATCGATATGAAGGACGGGGTGCTGGTTCGGACTTTTTGGTCTGGGAGGTGAAGCGACAATTTCGGAAGTCGCTTTTGAGTTGTCGTCATCTTCCGTCTATCCCATATTGGGCTCTAGAGTAGTGATTTTATTCCATTTCTTTCTTTGTACTTGTTACCATGAGGTCGGATGTACTCATTACCCTCTTTATCAATAAAGGTAACGGTTTTAAAAATAAATAAATAATATATATATATATATATATATATATATATATATATATATAATATATATATATATATATATATATATGGGAGCGGATCAAAAGACCCCCTTAGAAAACCCCCTCTCTCTCATTTAAAGTTAATTTAATGCTAATATTAATATTAATATTAATATTAATATTAATATTAATATTAATATTAATATTAATATTAATATTTATTTTTATTTTTATATTAATGTTAATGTTAATATTAATATTAATGTTAATGTTAATATTAATTTTAATGTTAAGTTTAATATTAATTTTAGTATTTAACATTAATATTAACATTAATATTAACATTAACATTAATATTAACATTAATATTAACATTAAATTACGGATGAGCGTGCGGGGTTTTTAGGGGATTTTCTAGGGGGTTTTTGATCCGCTTCCTATATATATATATATATATATATATATATATATATATATATATATATATATATATATATATATATATTTATTTTATTATTTTTTTTAAAGAAACCCCCTTTTATTAAAAATCAAGGCTCAAAAACTGAAGCCTGACGCGTTCCTATATATATATATATATATATATATATATATATATATATATATATATATATATATATATATATATATATATATATAATTGGGACAAGGACACGGATAATTAAAGCGATATGGACACTTGGATACAATTTATTAGGAATAATAGCTTGGACATGTGAATCGAATACGATTCGGACATGTCGAATATATTATATTTGGAATTATAATACGCACACGCATATCGGTAGTATTTCGGATGGACCAATACGGCATTAGGATACGTGTTGGATACAACGATACTACTTGAAGTCGATACTAGTATCAATTTGTGTGTTATGTTTAAATATCCTATGTGCAGGATTTTGTTCCGTGGAGAATTATTCATAGATACATTTGTATTATATGTAATTAAGAATATGAACCATAAGGATCATATATATACATATACACCTTGTCGGACACCGCACCATATATATATATATATATATATATATATATATATATATATATATAGATATATATATATAAAAAATATATATATATATATATATATATATATATATATATATATATATATATATATATATATATATATATATATATATATTATATATATATATATTAATGAAATTATTAGGAAATTTTTTAAAGTATTAGGAATTGACTGTAATGGTCTAAATTTGGGCTATTATAGTCCAAAAAGTTTTAAATTAAATTAGTTTTAGTATAAATCTAACTCTAAGAGGATTTGTAGAAGAATTTATATTAAGAAAAATCTAGTATCCAAGTAAGTGCGTCCTTAGATTATTAATTTTCAAAGGCTTATCGGTTAAAATGGGATGTTTGGATAATTGAGACATATCCAAACAAGAAAAGAAATTCAGCATGTGTATTGTGTAGAAAAGTATGTATGTCAACTTGGATAAGGAACACTTAGTACAATAAGTTAGGTATCAATGGTATAGAGTTTCTTAGACGTATCAGTCCAAAGGTTGAGTATTTTAACAATTTTATAACAATTTATTTTAATTTCAGCATTGACATGATTTAGAATGCTTTCTATGATAATTTTATAAAATAAAAATACAACACAAATTGGTTAAGTAACCATACTAAAGGTAGGCTTCAATGCATCAGTCCAAATGGATATTTTAGCAAATTTTGGCTTAAGATTTATAATTCATCAAATAAGTAAATTATGCGTTGCAAGGTTTGGTTTTCATTTATTATAGCACTACCAACATCAACTAGAACCAGTATTCTGTTTAGGAGTTTTCGTTCTAAACTATAGAATGATCAATACCTTACGAATAGGTTACTTGAATAAATTCGTATTTGGAGATAAATGAATTGTTTATGTTAAATTCTTGATTTTTGAATTTGTTATAAATTATGGTACTCTAATATCCTTGTTTAGTTGAATTTTGTAGTAAATATTACAAGTTCATGGATTGCTAACATTAAGGTATATATATTGGCCAAGGTAAAAAGCAAATGCTTCTATCCTTTCTATAGGTCTTGTTATAAATATATATATCTGCGTGTGATTTTCGGTGTTGAGTTGTTCCACCGAAGGGGTCCGCGTACCCGAGATTTTTGATATATATATATATATATATATATATATATATATATATATATATATATATATATATATATATATATATATATTATTGTCTATTGTAAAGATTTTTGGGTCAACAAATACAAGGGAGACTCTGCCGAAATTTTTAATAATTTTGAGAGTTGGCCAAATTTAGAAAGTTCTAGAATTAGGAAAACCTAATTGAATAGTCTAAGTTTATATCTAGCTTCCTAGTCAACAAGATATTACCATATTGCGTGTTGTCTTTGACACACGAGATGGTAAAATAAGTTGAATGATTCCTTGCCAACAATTACTACCATATGACGTGTTGTTTCGACACACGAGATGGTAATAAGTTGGATAATCTCCTGCCACCAAGCGATTTCCATATGACGTATTGTCTATGACATACGAGATGTTAATCAAGTTGGAATCGGATATTAGACCTAGGAGTCAATAGATATTGTATGTGTTTGTAGTTGCATCATGGGATGGGAGAGAACAACTTGATTACATCTATCGAAATTCTTGCAATATAATAACATCAGTAAAAGCTGATCAGTAGTCCCGCATCTGTAAGGCCTTGCGATGTCGGGGTTCAGGCCTAGATCACCAATAGAGAACAGTCCAGTAAATTTTGAGAATAAAATCAAAATTTAAAAAGTTAATGCATACAAGTTTTCCACAAGATGTGGGGGGTCGGATCTAAGGCACCGTACCCAATCCAGACACCACCTGGTCCTGAGTAAATGGGATTATTGTCGAAAAATTAGAGAGTGATAGTGATCCAAATGTGTTCTCTAAACTGCATCATCATATAGAAAACTTGACTGTAATTGTGATAGTGAATTTAGGTTGTTGTGATTGTGATTGTAGTCGTTATTTATGAATTATTAGGATTTAGTCATAGGACGAACACTGAAGAAATTCACTAGAATGAGATCTAGTCAGAATCATATTTTAAGTTAATGATATAATCCCTCTGAATTAATTTCTTAATTTCTTTACTTTGGAATTCTGAAAATCCGATCACTTCAGAGATTCTCAATTTAATTATTTTATTTTCTCGTCCTTAACTGAGCGCTTGTATGTCATTTGACGACCTAGTATTGTTCACTAGATTTGTAGACCGAGGAGCTACTATTGTACATTGGAGAGAAGTTGGAGAACAAGAACAAGATGTGACAGTTGAAGGCAATTATATTGAATTCAGATCTTCTTATCATCAATTCAGGTATATAAATGTATAATTATATTGGGTTAATAGTTGTATTGGGTAGAATAATCCATCTCAAATTTATAGTTTCAGAATGTATTTTTGAATAAAATTAATTGTATTTTGCAAGTTATGACCTGAAATAAACCTATCCTAGAACCTTACAGGCGACAATCGCGAATATAGGTACTGGAGTATTCGTATGTCGTGTAGCTTGGGAATGCTGTTACATACTCGGCTCGCCGTATTCTGGGAGCGGGACGTGACACGTCTTTTAGTGGTGGCCCATGCAGGTCAGCAAAGAATAGAAAACCTAGGATAGGATTAAGGTCATGCTTTTGAGGAAACCTATATTGGTTTAGAACCTAAGATATGTTCTTAGGAATAGTTTACAAAGAACCTTAGGTTAAGGAATACCGTACATGTTTTATGTGCTAGACTATGATCCATTTTGCTTATCCTATAAATCCTTTCTTAATATATTCCTATATATATTTAAGAATCATAATCTATGACTGCCATTAAGGATGTAGATGTTATTGGGAAGTCATGGGTAGTATAAGGATATATATGGCCTAAAAACTTAGGTCAAATAAATTATAGAGAATTAGACAAGTATTCTTAATAGAGTGCCTTGGTGAAGGAGCTAGAAAATTCCTTAAGAATTTTGTACTTGGTATCCTTAGTAAATTTGGAGATCAGATTTATCTAGAACTATATATAGTTAGAAATAGTAAAGGAAGTAAGGACTACCTAGCCAATAGACCAATAATGACCTAATACTTTATTTAGAGTGAGTGTAGTATATTTTGTAGGATTAACATATATATATAAATATACCTTGGAAGAACTCTTGGGTAAGTTAGTACTAGTAATATCTTGCTTAATGTACATGCATAAAATATGTTATATATAATATTGTATATAGATAGCTAACTGAGTGTAGTATAACTCCTCGGTATCTTGATTTTACCAATTCTTAAATCCTGATTCGTTCCCCTACATTGTCAAATCTTCTATATCCATTTTTTACAAAATTCCAACTTACTTGTAATTCCTTAATCTTCTTGTTTCATCCATATTTTATGGATGTGGAATTTTGAAATATATTCTTGCCTCTCTGTCCAATTTTATTTTTAATAGTATCCCTGATTTTTTGGAATCGTCCTCCATCTAAATACTCATGTATGCATTACCCATTGATTGTTATTGGATTTTTTTCGTGAAGCATTATTTGACTTGACTTTCTGTAATTGAATTTCATGTGAAAGAATATTTAATTATTTATTGTGTCAAGAATCCAAAAATCCTTCAATTGAATCGTGAAATGAGAAGTTGTTGCAACCATTCGGACTGGCCATCCAGATTGGCGAGGCACATATTCTCGAAACATGATTTAAGAATTTAATAAAATTTTGGGGTTCAAGACAATTTTTTTTGTGATGAATTTCGAAATTTGATATTCAGATTTTGATTTTGTTTTACTATATTTTGGATCTGAAAACCAGTGTCCTAAGTAATTTAAAATGACATATAGTGCTTTTGATAATATAGATATATGAGTGTATCTTATGTTGTAATATTATTTATTAGTTTTGATACCATGATAAAGTAACGTTGATGGTATTTAGAAAACTTGAAAATTAAGTATTGTTTTTTAATATATTTTGGATTACTAAGAATATCATGACCTTTAAAGCTACTTCACAATCATAATTCCTAATCATTCTATGGATATCGATGGCGTGGTAGCAAGAAGCTGCAGCCATGAGTCCTAATAGTGAAACGGTATCTTGATTGCAGCCATGTACGAATTGGCATGGCACAAGATTACTTATCATGTCAGAAAACAAGAAATGAGGAATATGATTTTGATTTTTGTAGAACCTACATGGTTACGATGTTTGAATGATTCTATGGAAATTCACGATCATTGATGATTTCAAGTATCTTCGTACTTTCCCAATTTTCATAGAACTTTTAATACACATTATTTTGAAAATATTTCGTTTAGAAATATATTATTACTTCATCTCTGTAAGGTGGGTAGCATAACTTGTTTCTACCTATAATTATTTTGGAAAGTTATCTTTAAAAATTTAAATTTCGAGGATAAAATTTTTGTAAGGTGGGTAGAGCGTCATAACCTCAATTCATAAGACATAAAACTATTATTTTGTATCTCTTAATACTGTATCCGATATTGGACATCTCCGTATTTACATGATTTGATTTAATATATAATATATTTTACGTAAACACATTTTATTATCTATGTGTTAAATAACGATTTTCCTAAAATATTAATATATATATATATAATATTAATAATAATGATAATAATAATAATGATTATATTAAATACCTTTACACAAATTTTGCATAAGGAACCCTACAAAATTATTGCATTTACAAATAGACATGCCACCTCAAGTGGCTAGGTGTCAACATTAGGAATAAGTGGCATAGGTAAATGCCACATGGCTCTTGGCATGTATGAGAGGGACAATTATATGCCACCTCTCGTTCCCCCTCTCTCTCCATTCTCCTTTCCCCTTCTTCCTCTTTTCTTCTTTTTCTTGTTCTCCTGCTGTTGCCGCTGTTGCTGTAGCCGCCGGTCACTGCTGCCGCCACCACCGCCAGCCGCTGCCGCTGTTGGCCATGCCACCGCCTGCCAGCACCACCTTTTTCTCCTCCTTCACTTCTCCAAGTATAGGTACATCCTATTCCCTTCTATATTTTCCCATTTCTTCTACATCTAAAACCCTAGGTAGAATTTCATGTAATTAATTGTCCTAATTCTGAAATTTGATTGGATTATGATTAGGGGTTTTATTTAGGAAGATATTCTTACATCATACTCCAAGATCAAGGCAAGCCCTCTCCCATCTTCTTTTCAAATTGGATTTAATTTTGTGTATTTGTCATGAATCATTTAGGTTATTTTCTTAAAATATGAAATTATAAAAGTATATATATAAATATGTGTATATAAATATTTCCATAAAATTGGGACACGGACTCGGATAATTAAAGCGATGCGGACACTTGGATACAATTTATTAGGAATTTATTAGGAATAATAGCTTGGACATGTGAATCGAATACGATTCGGACATGTCTAATAGATTATATTTGGAATTATAATACGGACACTCATATCGGTAGTATTTCGGATGCACCAATACGGTATTAGGACACGTGTTGGACACAACGATACTACTTGAAGTCGATAATAGTATCAATTTGTGTGTTCTGATTTAAATATCCTATGTGCAGGATTTTGTTCAGTGGAGAATTATTCATAGATACATTTGTATATATATGTAATTAAAAATTTGAACCATAAGGATCATATATATACATATACACCTTGTCGGACACCGCACCACATATATATATATATATATATATATATATATATATATATATATAATATATATATATATATATATATATATATATATATAAATAATATATATATATATATATATATATATATATATATATATATATATATATATATATATATATATATATATAAAATATATATATATATATAAATATATATATATTATATATATATATATATATATATATATATATATATATATATATATATATATATATATATATATATATATATATACACCTTGTCGGACACCGCACCATATATATATATATATATATATATATATATATATATATATATATATATATATATATATATATATATATATATATATTAATGAAATTATTAGGAAAATTTCAAAGTATTAGGAATTGACTGTAATGGTATAAATTTGGGCTATTATAGTCCAAAAAGTTTTAAATTAAATTAATTTCAGTATAAATCTAACTCTAAGAGGATTTGTAGAAGAATTTAGATTAAGAAAAATCTAGTATCCAAGTAAGTGTGTCCTTAGATTATTAATTTTCAAAGCATATCGGTTAAAATGGGATGTTTGGATAATTGAGACCTATCCAAACAAGAAAAAAAAAATTCAACATGTGTATGGTGTAGAAAAGTATGTATGTCAACTTGGATAAGGAACACTTAGTACAATAAGTTATGTATCAATGGTATAGAGTTTCTTAGACGTATCAGTCCAAAGGTTGAGTATTTTAATAATTTTATAACAATTTATTTTAATTTTAGCATTGACTTGATTAAGAATGCTTTCTATGATAATTTTATAAAATGAAAATACAGCACAAATTGGTTAAGTAACCATACTAAAGGTAGGCTTAAGTGCATCAGTCAAAATGGATATTTTAGAAAATTTTGGCTCAAGATTTATAATCCATCAAATAAGTAAAGTATGCGTTGCAATGTTTGGTTTTCATTTATTATAGCACTACCGACACCAAACTAGAACCAGTATTCTGTTTAGGAGTTTTCGTTCTAAACTATAGAATGATCAATACCTTACGAATAGGTTACTTGAATAAATTTGTGTTTGGAGATAAATGAATTGCTTATGTTAAATTCTTGATTTTTGAATTTGTTATAAATTATAGTACTCTAATATCCTTGTTTAGTTGGATTTTGTAGTAAATATTGCAAGTTCATGAATTGCTAACATTAAGGTATATATATTGGCCAAGGTAAAAAGCAAATGCTTCTATCCTTTCTATAGGTCTTGTTATAGATGTATATCTGCGTGTGATTTCCAGTTTTGAGTTGTTCCACTGAATGGGTTGGCATACCCAGGGTTCTATATATTGCGTGTTACCGGTGTTGAGGGTTGCTCCACCGAAGGGGTCGATGTACCCGGGATTTTTGATATATATATATATATATATATATATATATATATATATATATATATATATATATACATTATTGTCTATTGTAAAGATTTCCGCGGGTCAACAAATACAAAGGAGGCTCTGCCAATTTTTTTAATAATTTCGAGAGTTGGCCAAATTTAAAAAGTTCCAGAGTTAAGAAAACCTAGTTGAATAGTCTAAGTTTATATCCAGCTTCCTAGTCAACAAGATATTTCCATATGACGTGTTGTCTTTGACACACGAGATGGTAAAATAAGTTGAATGATTCATTGCCAACAATTACTACCATATGACGTGTTGTTTAGACACACGAGATGGTAATAAGTTGGATAATTTCCTGGCACCAAGAGATTTCCATATGGCATATTGTCTATGACATACGAGATGGTAATCAAGTTGGAACCGAATATTGGACCGAGGAGTCAATAGACTATTGTATGTGTTTGTAGTTGCATCATGGGGTAGGAGAGAACAACTGGATCACATCTATCGAAATCCTTGCAGTATAATAACAACAGTAGAGCTGATCCGTAGTCCCGCATCTGTAAGGCCTTGCGATGTCAGGGGTGAAGCCCAGCTCCCCAACAGAGAACAGTCCAGTAAATTTTGAGAATAAAATCGAAAATTAAAAAGTTAATGCGTACAAGTTTCCCACAAGATGTGGGGGGGTCGGATCTAAGGCACCGTACCCAATCCAGACACCACCTGGTCCCGGATAAATGGGATTATTGTCGAAAAATTAGAGAGTGATCGTGATCTAAATATGTTCTCTAAACTGCATAATCATATAGAAAACTTGACTGTAATTTTGATAGTGAATTTAGGTTGTTGTGTCACGTCCCAGAACCAGAATACTGGAGAGCGGGGGCAGACATAGCCAGCTACGTATAATGAAATGGGATCCACTCCACTATACAGTCACGGCTGTCTAGATATATGAGGGTTTATCTACAAGCCAACAGTCTCTTATGGTCAATAACAAGCCTAGTATCTCAATCACAAGCAAGCAAGTAAATGTTACAAGATGTAAGATCACCAAATATACAATATTAAGGCGTCTCAAACATTACATATTCAGCTGATCATGAAGCTAGTCGTTACAAAATGTGAGGACTAGCAAGAGTTTCGTCATACATGATCAACCCTAGGTTTCCAATCATGTTACAGCCCGTAGGCAGACAGTAAGTGAAAATGTACACGAGCTAACACTTGCTCGGCGGCTAAACGCCTCAAAAGAATATTTTTACAATAGAGTGGGAGAGCCAAAAATAACCCACTCGTTGCCAGGATTCCGTCTAGTGGTCACCATCTGGCTGGAAAGTTGGTAGATCCTCTGGAGCTGCTCTGGTATCTGGCCATACAAAACCAGCCGGGTCAGATCCCAGAAAGAGTAAGTGCCACAAAGGAGGCTTCACTTAGGAACTAAAACCAGCAATTAGCACAAGAATACAATTACATAATAAAGACAGTAAATAAGAAAAAGCATGACAAGAGATATACGATGAGATAACCATAGGACTATTCAGATAACCAGGTTACAACCCGTAAACCAAACAAGGACCGGGGTTGTAACCCTTCGTCTGAACAAAACTTGGTTTCTCCTACCATTTATCGCAAGATAAATATAAGAAAATAGGACATGTAACAATCTTGTACAGGATCAAGACAAGACTAGACTGATTGAACTCCATCCATCAATCACGGCCAAGCAATAAGTACGGCTTTATACTTTAACTAACTAGGGTTATCACAGGCCTAGTTACTAGCAAGATGCAGCGAGATTATTCCACAGCCACAAGCCCTGCAGACCATCCAGGTTATCCAGGTCGAATATTAGTACAATAAGGGTGCAACACATGACAGTGTGCTGGAAATGTGCCCTACTCGTCGGCAGACTACAGATCCCAAGTGGGGCGCCCAGATAACGGGATTGCCTGTAGCTAGAAAAATCTCTTCATGACTACTGGATTATTCTAGTTGTTAGCCTTAGTCGATTTCAGTGGATACCCCTGACCGTGGTTGTTTGCCATTAAAATTGTTTGATTGTAAATCTTAATACAAACAGAACATTGTTACAATATAGGACTTAGATGTAGTCCTAGGAGTACACTTTTGTTTAATCTGGATCCCTTGTGTCGATGGAGTGAGTGGTAATGCGTTGACTCTGTTGACGAGCTGACGATGGTTATCGGTTCTCTGAAGATTTGGATTGCTCTGGGTGCTGGAGCTTGCTGAGAGGAGGAAGACGTTGAGTGTCTGTATCTGCCTCTCTGGTGATGTGTTCGTTGTCTGTATTGTGCGTAGGTGAGAAAGAAATGATCCCTCTATTTATAGCTGGGCAGGTTGGCTGCTCATGCGCACATATGTAGGATGCGTCGGTGTGTGGGGACGCCACGTGGAGATTACTGATGGAGGCGCATGGATGATGCGCCCTGATCGAGGGGTTGAATTCTTCATACTGCTGTTGTGAGCCGGCACGTAGCAGAGGAGAAGATCTTTCCGTTGCTGAAATCTTGGATGAGTTGAGTCAAAGGACACATGTCGTCGACTCATGGCTCAGAGATCTCGGATTTGATGGGGGGATGATTTAGTGGGATGCGCCTTGGATTGGGCGCATGAGGAGACTTTGGCTCGTAACCTTTAGGAGTCACGAACCATTCTGGGCGCATGGCTTTTGAGGCGCATTCAGACGACTTTCCTTCTGTCTTTTGGGATCAGAGAGCGGTCTGGGGCGCATGGCTTTTGAGGCGCATGCAAAGCTTCAATTGGAGACTCTTCTTCTGTCTTTAGGGATCAGTGAAGAGTCTGAGGCACATGGTTTTTGAGGCGCATGCGGATGGTTGGGTGGCCACGTGGCAGTAGCCGTCGGAGTAAAGTAATGATGATGCTGACGTTGCCGACGCTTCGTTTTATGAAAAGGCTGTCAACTGTTCAGACTTTGGGAGGTGTGCTGCCAACTCTGTCAGTTCAGCATTTAATGTTGGTGACATTCGATGGACAGCTGAGTGGGCGCGTTGGTTGACGTTCCACTGGGTATGGGGACGTATGGGGGCGCATCCTCTGTGATACGCTTGGTACTGGAGGGCGCATCTGTGTTGATGCGCTTCATGTCGAAGGGGTGTGATGCGTTGTCCAGCCGGCGCATCCGACACGTCTTTAATGATGCGGCTGTTTCGCTTCTCGAGTGCTTTAAATAGCCGTTTGGCTGAATTCGAGGCGTCCGGTTCATCCATTTAATGCAAGTTCATTGCACGGAATTCGGAGAGCCATCCACTTGGCACGTGGGTTTGATCTGCCCGGCCTATAAATAGTGGCATGGAAAGAAGGTTTGCTTCTCGCTCTCTCACGTACTTCCAACATGAACTTGGGTACTCGAGTGCATTCTGTTGACGAAGTGCTCCCGAGGGTAAAGATGAGACGCCATGTCGTCATTGATGCTCTTGAAGGTGACTATTACATCCAAAAGACGGAGTCGAGGGCTTCTGAGGCAGACGGAAGGTGCCTGTTACAATGCATTCTACATGAATCTAGGTCAAACTAGGCCAAAGTCAACCCTTGGTCAACTCTGGTCAACTGCACTAGTCAAACTAGGTCATGTCCTAACCCAGCAAGTCTTACTAGGCCTAACCAAGACTATCCTAGCAAGCACATATCAATACAAGGCTATACAAGCCAACATACACCCAACTCTATATAGCATGCAATTATTCAATACTCAAATAGGCAAGAATTCACATTAGATATACACTAGGTAATCTATTACTTTAAGCTATACATGTCTACACATATATACACATGCATATATTGGTATTCAACATTAGGTCTATAATCATGGTATTTCAATGGCTATATAAACTTATATATTACAATACAATATGCTACCATATATATAATATACATACATAGCTAAGTTAACTATATTCATAAATACTTATTTAAGAGGCTATGTGTGTGTATGTGAACATGGCAAAGGGGCAAGTGAGGGTTAAATGGGCATACATAGTGTATACATATCAAAGAGTGTCAAAGTGTAAGTGAACAAAGTGTCAAGTGTGATAGTGTCAACATAGTGTAAGGGGTACATGAGGTAATATAGGATTTGTGTTAACATAGAACATTACATCTCATTAACTTGTATATTGCATACATTACATCTATTATTACATTACATTCATGCTTGCATTCATTCATCATTCATTTATTCTCTTGCACTACTATATGCACCATACCTTACATACTATGGAACCTACATATTCATTACAAGCCATACTTATACATGCTTACATTAGATAGGATACTTACACCTCATACATCATTTATTTAACCATTTACTCATGCTTGTATTCTCTATTTAGTTACATAATGTATATACATTAACATGGGTTAAAATCAAATAGAACATTATATTACACACAAGGGTGCACAAAATGCATATGCCGAATAGTAACTCCTACTAATAATCAATACTGTACCAACTCAGCATGAATTAAATTCTAGGATTAAAGTATGTTATAGATCTATGTGTTAGCTTTCGGAAACTTCAAACGGATCGCGTTTTCGTTTCCGGAAACTCCCGGAATCGCGAAAACACCGAGAACGCGTTTGTCTTTCGTACAGCTGACACTCAAATAATTCTCCAGAAAGTAACAGAAAGAATTAGGCCTACTAATACATTTTGGAAATCTAACTTCAATACGCTTCTTTTAAAAAAAACGGAAGATTAAACCGAGCTTTGAGCTAGTAGTTATGACATTTCTAAGTTAGGGCTGAAATTAAAAACGTGGATAAAAATTATGACGGATTTAGATAGTTTGAGCCAAAAGAATACACAATATATATCCTAATTATCCACAACAATAATAGCAATAATAATATGAGGAACCACACTCACAAACTTGATTATATAATCATCATGAACCATTTATTACATATATAAATATAGATACACTCTCATTACAATATATATATATAAATCTATATATGTAACATGAACACATCCACAACACAAAGGACACTCCTATGACCTCCAAATGGACACAAAATGGACACAAATGGAGATACAACCGTGGGAATCATTCCTGTGGGTTTAAAATAATCCTATATGCATGTAGGGGTGGTTTAGAGGAGAGATTATACCTTCCGGGAGAGAGATTCAAAGGAAAAGCCTTCCGACAGACACCGACACGTAGAGATTCCAAAAGGACACGAACGAGCTCCGAATCCTCCCAAACTTGGCTAGCACCCTCTAACCATGGAGTAGAAGAGAAATGAAGAAGATTTGGTGGAAGAAGGGGTTGATTTGGAGATGAAATCAATGGAGGTTCATCTCTAAATTAATTTGGGGAAGAACAAGATAGAGAAAGTGGATAAAAACAAATGAATGAAGGAGTGACTCATTCCTTATCCCCCCCATAGGTGGCTGCCCAAAAAGTGTGAGGTGTCCCTATTTTGAATGTCTAAAAATGCCCTCCACTAATCTATTTGATTTAAATTAGGAATGGGTTAAAGTTTGAGGTCAATTAGTCTAGTTTTAAGTCTCTAATTAACTAAACCTATCCATAAATAATTAGTCTAAATACTAACTAAAATTAATATCATGTGGACTAAAATTAATATCATGTGGGCCATGTCTAACTAGTGTGGGTCCCACTAGAGTCAAACTACCCCCCCGGGTCGTTTCAAGTCGAATTGAGTTAAAATTCGAACCCGACTCAAATAACCCCAAAACAATATCATAAATAATAAAATAAATTTCAACCCCAAAATAATATCATAATAATAAAATAAATTTTAAAATATTCAAAAATGTAAATGACAAAAATACCCCTGTTTTTGAAAACTGGGGGGGTGACAAATCTATCCACCTTAAAAAATTTCGTCCTCGAAATTAAAACAAAGTAATCACAGGAAACACATGCAGAAAACAATCTCATTCAAATACTTTTCAAAAAAAATCAGCAATAAAAAAGATCTCCTTGAGGCACATCAAACATTTGTAAATAAAAACTGATACGTGTCCGATACGGACACAAAACCATCACAAAATCACACCTATCAAAGATCAAAATTAACAATCACCAACGCAATAAATATCAAAATAATTCAAAGAGGTCAAATGCAAAATATTCTTAGGCCAGAAATGACATTAAAACATCATAATCACATGGTTTAGGCGGTCAACAGTCTCTAGGGTTTCACTAGCAAAACATCAAAATTACAAGTCATGATTTTAAATAGTTTTAAAATGATTTAAAAATTACCAAAAATTATATCATGATTTAAATGTCAAATCAATAAATGATTAAAATTACAAAATTTCAAAATTACTCTCATTTTAGAAAACTGGGTGTTACAAGTCTACCCACCTTAGAAAAATTTCATCCTCGAAATTAAAATGTCCATACTCCTTCTAGGTCAAACCCCCACAATCAAGTCCCAGAACTCAAACAAATCATACCATCAAAAAAAAGGACAACGTACAGGGTCATGGCATACGGTGGTAGTGAAAGTCTCATCTAGGTATACTAGTCATGCTAAACCAAAACGGTCATAGGGTATCAAAACACACAAGAAATCTAGAGTGCTAAACTAGAAAAGTTACAGAAATAACAATTCATCAAAGCTGTAAGGCAGTCTACCATCCTATATGAAAACTGGTACTTATCAAAACAAAATAAAGACAACTACCAATTATCTGAAAAAGGGTACAGAAAATCAAATTCAAAAATTAAGGAATTGAAAATCACTTGCATTGAAATCCAAATCACAATATATATATATAATATATATATATATAGAGAGAGAGCGTTAGAGAGGAAAACTAGCATTATGTAATGTTATGTGGTTTGTGTGTGTATGGGTGTATGTGAAATATACATGAATTGTATATGAGCCATCCTGTACACTACTCATGGCATATGGGTTAACAACCTACATACACAACCTATTTAATCATAACATGCATGGCTAACCATAAACATCTATAAGAGGTAGAGATTTAGTTATGTATATAGATATATTATAACATGTATGCCTAAGCTCTATATATATATCTATACAGGTATGTGATCATAACATAGAGAGGAAAGGTTAGGTTACATGACAGCGTATACTAAGTTAGGGTGTGTGTGTGTCCTTGTACAGGGTTATAGCTTAGTATTGAAAGGTTAAACCCAGTTTTAGTTCAGCATTACATAACAAAATCTGAAAATAAGCTAACATTTAAACAAGTGTAATATTAACATGTTGCAGTGATGAAACATAACTAATAACATAAAATTTATATTTAAACCACGATTTAAGCTAGAAAAAAGCAGAGAACCAGAAATATTGGGGTTTGAGAATTTAAACATTAACGACATATTAATATGTATTCAGATAGGTGGAAATCAAGTGTAACATGCATAAGTGCGGAAAGTGTCTGCTATATATTCATATACATATTCTCATGTCCCAAATAAAATTTTAATTCTACGTTAAGACCAACATTTAGATTCCTACCAAGATTGCAAAGCAGGTGATTGACGTAATCAAGACAGTTTTATTATTATCTAATACAAGAATAATAACAGAAAGAAATAATGATAAAAACCTGTTTGCTTATCTGTTTAAAGAAGAACCATTTTGAAACCCAGAGCTAAATTATCAAATCCAAGATAAAGTCTAGCAAAATTATCGATTCATTGTATTAAGAAGAAACTCATAGCAAGAAGTTACACAAGGTTTATAAAAACAGCTAACCTACTCCTAAGTTAAAATGAGAAGCAAACAAAACAGATCAAATAATAATTAAAATTTTTTTTGAAGGACTGCAACAAAAGTAGAAAAAACATGTTCGAAAATATTTAAAGTACAATCTGATAATCATATACGTCTATCCAAAATCATGGTACTCTAAATCCTCGTCATACCAGTAAGCAAGGCTACGATAATCACAGAGTCCTCGACTTATGCACATACCCCTAAAATCATGGTATTTAATATTTTCGCGATGCCGCTAGCTTGGCTGCGAAAACCTTAAATTCCTACACCCGAGAAATATCCAAAGTCAGACTATATGTCCTCACCATGCTGGCTAATGTGACTATAGAGGACTAGATTCCATAACATAGATGACCTAGCCCATAATTTTATCTTGCAAAAAATTAAATTAAATCAATAATGAATACCCAAAAATCAAATCAAATTTATCAACGAACATCAAAATTCAAAAACAAACAAAAATCTATCAAAATACAAACCCGGATGCAACAGCTATCATCAAGATTCAAAATTCGACAATCATCCATCAAAATCAATGAATACAAACTCAAATTCAACCATAATCCATCAAAAATCAAATTCAACAACAGAAAGTAAAGATAAATCAAATCAAGGGAAAAAAGTTTTCAAATCGAAGTTAAAATAAGATTCTCAAGGGTCGTCCCAGGAATCTCTCAAGGGTCCTAACTGTGATTGAGTACCTTCAAATATATCCTATTCCTACTGCAGGCTGTAGTGGTACTCAAGTTCGAATACCACTACATAAACTCGACCTGCATGGGCCACCACTAAAAACGTGTCACGACCCGCACCCACTGTTAGGGTACGAGAACGTAACAACGTCCAGCCTACGCCGCAGTGTCGGCGATAGAACGCTGTCCTAGGTCACATCATCTAACAATAATAATGCTAAGCAGTTATACTCCCCGAATGGGGGTGACATAGCAGATACAGTCTCAATCATATCTAAGGTAGAGCATGATAAAGATAGATAAAACATGAAATCCAAAGAGATACAAGAGATAGAAGTCTAAGTGTCTAAGATACAAACCCAGAAAACATCTCAAAACTCAAATACAGTAATCCACAAAGTAAATACAACTCCAGACAAAGGAAATAACTATCTAAACAACCTCTAATGTGTCTCCTCTAGGCTAGCAGGCAACCTCCAAGCTATCTGTAAAATTTATCAACAGGTCCAGTCAGGACAAGAGCGAGTACAAAACATCTCACGCAGTTCATATCAAGTTAGAAAATATAAAGCATGCAATAGAGTAAAGTACATAAAACGTGAAAGAAGAAGGCATATGAAAAACAGTAGAGATTTGATAACAGGAAATATCTAAATTGATAAGTAAGAACTGTAAGGAACATGTGATTTAGAGTACAATATGGTTATGTAAACGGTCTAGGAAAATGCAATGGTAACTCCATTGTACGTGGGTGTACAATAGACATATACAATAGTTATACAATCTTGTACAATAGGATTTGAGTACATAACCAATTCTACTCCCCTCCCCAATCAATACACAAGGATCCACTTCAGTTACGTTATCTTATACAATAGTGTACAATGTTATACAATGGATGTACAATATTATACAATAGATGTACAATGTTATACAATAGTTGTACAATGTTATACAATAGTGTACAATGGTCTACCCCTGGAACTCATGTGATAATGAGAGTATATGCACAATGAGTGTACAAGGATATAGGTATTCAGTAAATACAATATGGAAGTGAAACGCACATCACAATATGTATCTAGTGAATACAAGGGGATAACATCCCAAAAGAAGATCCGTATAGTACCAATCCGTGATAACAACGTGTCATCATCAAGTACAGTAATCTAGAGCAAGAATGTAAATCCAGGCAAGTATGAAATGGTCAGAAAATGTACTCGCCTGCTATCTGAAGTCCAAAGAAAATATACTGTCCGAGGAGAGGTGTCTGGTTCCTATTTAGAACAGCACAAGTCACAACATGTCCAGAAGGGTAATATAAACACTACAATGCATTCTACATGAATCTAGGTCAAACTAGGCCAAAGTCAACCCTTGGTCAACTCTGGTCAACTGCACTAGTCAAACTAGGTCAAACTAGGTCATGTCCTAACCCAGCAAGTCTTACTAGGCCTAACCAAGACTATCCTAGCAAGCACACATCAATACAAGGCTATACAAGCCAACATACACCCAACTCTATATAGCATGCAATTATTCAATACTCAAATAGGCAAGAATTCACATTAGATATACACTAGGTAATCTATTACTTTAAGCTATACATGTCTACACATATATACACATGCATATATTGGTATTCAATATTAGGTCTATAATCATGGCATTTTAATGGCTATATAAACTTATATATTACAATACAATATGCTATCATATATATAATATACATACATAGCTAAGTTAACTATATTCATAAATACTTATTTAAGAGGCTATGTGTGTGTATGTGAACATGGCAAAGGGACAAGTGAGGGTTAAATGGGCATACATAGTGTATACATATCAAAGAGTGTCAAAGTGTAAGTGAACAAAGTGTCAAGTGTGATAGTGTCAACATAGTGTAAGGGGTACATGAGGTAATATAGGATTTGTGTTAACATAGAACATTACATCTCATTAACTTGTATATTGCATACATTATATCTATTATTACATTACATTCATGCTTGTATTCATTCATCATTCATTTATTCTCTTGCACTACTATATGCACCATACATTACATACTATGGAACCTACATATTCATTACAAGCCATACTTATACATGCTTACATTAGATAGGTACTTACACCTCATACATCATTTATTTAACCATTTACTCATGCTTGAATTCTCTATTTAGTTACATAATGTATATACATTAACATGGGTTAAAATCAAATAGAACATTATATTACACACAAGGGTGCACAAAATGCATATGCCGAATAGTAACTCCTACTAATAATCAATAATGTACCAACTCAGCATGAATAAATTCTAGGATTAAAGTATGTTATAGATCTATGTGTTAGCTTTCGGAAACTTCAAACGGATCGCATTTTCGTTTCCGAAAACTCCCGGAATCACGAAAACACCGAGAACGCGTTTGTCTTTCGTATAGCTGACACTCAAATAATTCTCAGAAAGTAACAGAAAGAATTAGGCCTATTAATACATGTTTTTGGAAAGCTAACTTCAACGCTTCTTTTAAAAAAAATGGAGATTAAACCGAGCTTCGAGCTAGAAGTTATGACATTTCTAAGTTAGGGCTGAAATTAAAAACGTGGATAAAAATCATGACGGATTTAGATAATTTGAGCCAAAAGAATACACAATATATCCTAATTATCCACAACAATAATAGCAATAATAATATGAGGAACCACACTCACAAACTTGATTATATAATCATCATGAACCATTTATTACATATATAAATATAGATACACTCTCATTACAATATATATATAAATCTATATATGTAACATGAACACATCCACAACACAAAGGACACTCCTATGACCTCCAAATGGACACAAAATAGACACAAATGGAGATACAACCATGGAGATCATTCCTATGGTTTAAAATATTTCTATATGCATGTAGGGGTGGTTAAGAGGAGAGATTATACCTTCCGGGGGAGAGATTCAAAGGAAAAGCCTTCCGACACACACCGACACGTAGAGATTCCAAAAGGACACGAACGAGCTCCGAATCCTCCCAAACTTGGCTAGCACCCTCTAACCATGGAGTAGAAGAGAAATAAAGAAGATTTGGTGGAAGAAGGGGTTGATTTGGAGATGAAATCAATGGAGGTTCATCTCTAAATTAATTTGGGGAAGAACAAGAGAGAGAAAGTGGATAAAAACAAATGAATGAAGGAGTGACTCATTCCTTATCCCCCCCATAGGTGGCTACCCAAAAAGTGTGAGGTGTCCCTATTTTGAATGTCTAAAACTGCCCTCCACTAATCTATTTGATTTAAATTAGGAATGGGTTAAAGTTTGAGGTCAATTTAGTCTAGTTTTAAGTCTCTAATTAACTAAACCTATCCATAAATAATTAGTCTAACTACTAACTAAAATTAATATCATGTGGACTAAAATTAATATCATGTGGGCCATGTCTAACTAGTGTGGGTCCCACTAGAGTCAAACTACCCCCCGGGTCCCCGTTTCAAGTCGAATTGAGTTAAAATTCGAACCCGACTCAAATAACCCCAAAACAATATCATAATAATAAAATAAATTTCAACCCCAAATAATATCATAAATAATAAAATAAATTTTAAAAATATTCAAAAATGTAAAATGACAAAAATACCCTGTTTTTGAAAACTGGGGGGTGACACATTGTAACTGTCTACAACTGTCTATAAATACTACTAAGGAATGTAAGAACTGCAGACAATTTGTATGTTACTTCCCTGCAATTTTCCTTTGAAATAAACAGTTACAGCTTCTTCTCCTTCTCCTTCATTTTCTTGGTCCTTGACTTAGGGTTTTCTGGGGGAAGCCATGGCTTCCCAAGCTCTAACTCCTTCCAATTCAAGTATGAATGGAAGAGGAGTTAACAATATATGTACTTACTATTTACTCCTCAAGTTGGGCTATGAAGGTGATCCAACTTGGACAAAAGATGCCGATATATATATATATATATATTTTTAATATATATATATATATATATATATATATATATATATATAATATATATATATATATATATATATATATATATATAGCTGGGTCACACACCCCACCCTCCCGGAGCGTGTCATCCTTTCAGCGGTACACGGTAGCTGTGTCATCGCTGAACGCAAAATCCTTTGGAACGATCTTCTCGACACCTATCTCCACAACACCAACACCCCCTGGCTTTGCATAGGGGATTTCAACGCCATCACCCGCAGAGAAGAGAAGATCGGAGGTCGTCCCACACCCCTATCAGCTATGCAAGACTTCAACGACTTCATATTCAACGCTCATCTCACTCCTCTCCAGTTCAAAGGCAGCGAATTCACCTGGTGTAATATGCAGGACGGCGATCGCCGTCAATATTCCCGTCTGGACAGAGCACTCACCAACGCGCGCTGGCACGACATGAGGATCAGCTCCACCCTGTCCCACCTCAACTCCACAGAATCCGACCACGCCCCTATTCTGGTGGAAACCAAAAACAACACCCACCTTCCCAAAAAGAACTTCCAATTCCTCGACTTTTGGACCGACCACCCGCAGTTCTCGAGCATCGTTGCAGAAGCATGGAACAACCAGGACTCCCCTAACCCTCTCACTCGGGTTAGCAACAAGCTCAAAGCCACCAGGAAAGCCCTTTCCAATTGGAGCAAACAAGCCTTTGGGGACATTTTCCAAGCGATCCGCGTCGCTGAGGACGACGTCGCCCGTACAGAAGCCATATTCCTAACCGACCATCCCCTGCGGCCAGGAGAGCCCTGAACCTTACCAAGGCCATGCTCAAATTCAGACTCAATGTAGAGACCGATTTCTGGAAACAGAAAGCCAGACTGAAATGGGACAGCGACGGGGACAAAAACTCTAAATATTTCCACGCCTGCGTCAACGGCAAAAGAAACAAACTATCGATCCATCATATATCAGACGAGCACGGCACCATCAGAACTGACCAAAAGGGTATCCAAGAGGCGGCCGCCGATTACTATGCCAATTTATTCTCCAAGGAAACGGTCCACAAAGACCATTCATTCCTCGACCAAATTTCCACCATCATCAACGACTCTGACAATGCTTTGTTGGAACGCCCCCTATCCGAACAGGAAGTGAAAGATGCGGTGTGGGCATTGAACGAGCATAGCGCCCCCGGACCAGACGGTTTTACTGGAGTATTCTTCCGTTCCTGCTGGGAGATCATCAAGCGGGACATCACCGACGCGGCTATTGCTTTCCTAGAAGGAGCTCATTACCCCAAAGCCATCTCCAAAGCCAATCCTCATCCTCATCCCGAAAAAAGACAACCCCAACTCCTTCCGCGACTTCCGACCGATCAGTCTTTGCACCTTCACCAACAAAATAATATCCAAGATCATTGCTACTAGAATGACAGACATTCTCCCCAAAATCATCTCGGAGGAGCAAAGCGGATTTGTTCGAGGTAGGAACATCCAGGACAACATCTTGCTGGCCCAAGAACTCATCACCTGCATGAAGTTTCCTGCTCGAGGGGGCAACATCGCCATCAAAATTGACATGGAGAAAGCCTACGACAGACTCGATTGGCAGTTCATGATCGGGGTCTTCAGAGCTTTCGGATTCTCGGAGATTTGGACCAACACCGTGTGGAGATCCGTCAGCAACTCATGGTTCTCCACAGTCATCAACGGCCAATCCGAGGGCTTTTTCAAATCTAGCCGCGGTGTCAGACAAGGCGATCCTCTATCATCCACAGTCTTCATCATCGCAGCCGACGCCCTGAGCAGAAACCTCAACAACATGGCCAACACCCCGAATTTCCAGCAATATCACACCGCCAGTGGATGCCCCATCATCACCCACCTGGCATTTGCTGACGATTTACTTATCTTCTCTTCTGGGGATGTAGGATCGATGGAGGTGGTTCACAACACCCTAAAGCGGTACTCCAGATGCTCTGGCCAGAATATCAACCATTCCAAGAACGTTATCTACGCCCACCACAGCATCAAAATCGAGAATGCTACCAGTCTAACCAACCTCACTTCCTTCTCGGTGGCTCACCCTCCCTTCAACTACCTTAGCTGCCCCTGGTGTACGGGAGATCCAACGCCAGCATCTTCGAGAACCTCATCACCAAAATCAGAACAAAATCGAAGGTTGGCATAATGCCACCCTATCCCCAGGCGGCAAAATAATCCTCATCAAACATGTGCTCAACTCCGTCCCCATCCACACCTTAGCGGCTTGTTCCCCAACCAAGAAGGTCCTCGCGTCGATCGAGCAGATCTTTTGCAAGTTCTTCTGGGGCCACAATGAAGGTCAAGACAAACACCACTGGGCCAGCTGGGATGCCATGGCCACCCCGATTGCGACCGGCGGGCTAGTATTCACCAAACTCAATCACATCGTCAAAGCCTTCTCTATGAAACTGTGGTGGAAATTACACACGAGCGAAAACCTATGGACCAGGTTCATGAAGGCCAGATACTTCAAACACATCCACCCAGCGATGGCCAGAGCTAATAGTAGATCCTCTGTGGCATGGCGCCGTATTTTACGGGGTCGTAGTTTGGCTGAGCCGATTAGGTTCCATCTGGGCGACGGCAAGGCCAACCTCTTCATGGAAAGATGGATCGGTGACAGCCTTATCCCGAACATTTCTGGATCTCCAAGCAACAGCAGGATCAAAGACCTGTGGAACCCCACTAATAACGAATGGAACTGGGACCAGATTCGCCACTGGTCTGGCAACGAAACGGTCGACAGCATTCGTCAGCAAGGACTTATCATTGGTTCTGACGCGGACGAGCTGAGATGGTCGCTGGAAGCTTCCAGAGTTTTCTCAGTACGATCGCAAGAGCTGCGATCCACGAGAACGGCCAAGAGCACTTCACAGCGCGAGACTGGCAATCGTGCATCCCAAAGAAATGGTCCTTCCTCCTGTGGAGAGTCATGAGAAAGAAATTGCCAACCGATGAGATCCTTAACTCCATCGGCTTTAGCCTGGCGTCAGCTTGTAATTGTTGCGATGAAAGGCAGACGGAGACAATTGACCACATCTTCCGGGAGGGAAGCCTCCCGACCAAATCTGTAGCATCCTCAACCGTATCTACAACATCACTACAGGAGACGGGCGCTTTAACGATCTCCTGGCCCTCTGGGGAGTCGCATCCCACGGCCACCAGATCGTAGCAGCGGCCGCCACTGGATAATTTGGAAGAATCGCAACAAAGCGAGATACGAGGGTCACCAATACTCTGCCGAGCAGCTAATTCGGGAAATCCACCGGCAATGTCGCAAAAGGAGTTCACTGTGCTCCCACAGCCCACCAGTATTCTGGCAACCTTTCTTCAGTTAGTTTTGGCGGGCGCGGTTGCCCCTGCCTTTTTGGTGGTTTTAGGCTTTTTGCCTTGTACTCTCTTCAGGCTTCGGCATTTTGAGCGATGATCCAACTTGGACAAAAGATGCTGAAACTGATGTTGAGATAATGGCTTAGTAAAAATGTTAGCAAGCTGATTACCTGAGGGAATGTATGTAGGACGACAGAGGGCAATTTATCAAAAACAAAATGATGGTCAAGGTCAATATGCTTAGTTTTCTCACGAAAAACTGGATTTGATGCAATATGTAGTGCCGACTGATTATCACAAAATACTGTAATTGGTGAATATTGAGGAGCACCCAAGTTAGCAAGAATATACCGGAGCCACAAAATTTCAGCAACAGCCGTGGCCATCGAACGATATTCTGACTCAACACCAACTATTAGGAAGATGGCAATTTCACAAAATCCTTCACAAACAGTGAACATCCATAAAACCAACACCAACTATTAAATCCTTACACAAAATCAATTCATGATGTTTTAAAATTAAAATCAATCCATAAAACCAACACCAACTATTAAATCCTACACAAAATCAATCACAAAATTAATCCTTACACAAAATCAATCCATAAAACCAATCCTTACACAAAATCAATCCTAAAACCAGCACCAACTATTAAATCCTTACACAAAATCAATCACAAAATTATTATTCAAAATCCTTACACAAACAGTGAACATCCTTACACAAACAGTGAACATCCTTACACAAACAATGAACATTCATAAAACCAATACCAACTATTAGGATTGCCAAGTGTAAAATCAGTGTATACTGATACACCTACTGATACGTACCCAAAACCCTTACACATTCATAAAACCAACACCAACTATTAGGAAGATGGCAATTTCATAAAATCCTTACACAAACAGTGAACGTCCATAAAACCAACACTAACTATTAATCTTACACAAAATCAATTCATGATGTTTTGAAATTAAAATCAATCCATAAAACCAATACCAACTATTAAATCCTTACACAAAATCAATTCTTACACAAAATCAATCAATAAAACCAATCCTTCACAAAATCAATCTATAAAACCAACACCAACTATTAAATCCTTACACAAAATCAATCCATAAAACCAACACCAACTATTAAATCCTTACACAAAATCAATCACAAAATCATTATTCAAAATCCTTATACAAACAGTGAACATCCTTACACAAACAGTGAACATCATTACACAGACAGTGAACATCCATAAAACCAACACCAACTATTAAGATTGTCATATGTGAAATCAGTGTATACTAATGCACCTACTGATACGTACCCAAAACTCTTACACATTTATAAAACCAACACCAACTATTAAGAAGATGGCAATTTCACAAAATTCTTACACAAACAGTGAACATCCAAAAACCAACGCCAACTATTAAATCCTTACAAAAATCAATTCATGATGTTTTGAAATTAAAAATTAATCCATAAAACCAACACCAACTATTAAATCCTTACACAAAATCAATCCTTACACAAAATCAATCCATAAAACCAATCCTTACACAAAATTAATTCATAAAACCAACACCAACTATTAAATTCTTACACAAAATTAATCCATAAAACCAACACAAACTATTAAATCCTTACACAAATCAATCACAAAATCATTATTCAAAATCCTTACACAAACAGTGAATATCCTTACACAAACAGTGAACATCCTTACACAAACAGTGAACATCCCTAAAACCAACACCCTATTAGGATTGTCAAGTGTGAAATTAAAAATCACTATAGTTCTCTTCTTGGAAAAATAGTAAACATCCATATAATTTTGACCACTAGTAGTTACACATAACAGTTATTGAATTATACAAGTTTTGGTGAATGAATAAAAATGAACTTATGTTAATGCGTACATGTGCACATTCAATTCATGATGAAACCCTAAGTTTACGAACGAAGTTTACGAACGAAGGGACTCATTTTGGCCTATCACAGAACATAACATCCAAAAACCTACTTCTCTATAATCAAACCCTAAGTTTACGAACGAAGTTGCCACCAAAAAACCCTAACGTGAAGAACGAACGAAGTTGGCACAAAAAAACCTAGGCATAAAATTGAATTTCAGAGAGAGAAAATTAAAGGCATTATACCGCACGGTGAAGATCGAAGTTGCTGCATTGTGAAGGACAGTTGTTGAAGCCTAGGGTTTTCTCCAGCACGAAGTTGGAAGCCTAGGATTTCTCTAGAGCAGTATCGAAGTGGAGGGGTTTTCTCCAGACCGGTTAGGTTTTCTCCAGAGCGGTTTCTGAGACGAGGAAGAGGGGTTTCTGGGGGGGGAGAGAGGAGGGTTTCTGAGAAGGGGAGAGACGAGGGTTTCTGAGAGGGAAGATATGAGGGTTTCGGAGGGGAGGGGGAGACGAGGGTTTATGAGAGAGCGGGGGGAGAGAGAAGTCGAGAGTTTCGAAGAGAGCGGGGGGAGTCGAGAGTTTGGTTCTTATGAGCCTTAAAATTTTTTGTGGACGACCGTCTTATTTTAAAGACTTTGAAATAATTACCATAATGGCAAATAAAAAAACTGCGATAAGTTTCCCGCATACACAATAGTTAACGGTTTATCAAACGTCAATATAAAATGCTCTTTCTTGACAGATCCCTCGAAACTGTCAACATACATGCTATAAATGAGCTAAAGTAACAAAAAAAGGCCATCTCTTGACATAAGCCTAAAACTATCAAGATAAACCCTATTGTTGACGGTTTTCGATGACCGTCAACTTATAAACCGTCAAGAATCGTCATTTTTCTTGTAGTGTGCCGTGAGCAAACCGTTGTCGAGGATCCATTTGCTTCTAGCATGTAAAGGGCGTCCCACCTACAAAATAATTTGCAGATGAAACTCTTGGTACCCATTTCTGGTAGGGTCTTGACATGTTAGTCTTCGGTATCCATGCATAAATAGTTAAATCTACTAACTTTCTGATTCTACATGCAGAGGATATATAACCAATGAGGCCACAATAATGACATGTTGCATGTTGAATGTTTGTGTGAGGTGCATGATTGGTAGGTTTTAGTTTTCTAGTGTAGAAAAATGCATGCCTATTAGTCTTCTTGGGTAGTGGTTTGGTATGGTTTGGTCTGACATGTTTGGTTTGGGTGGTGTTTTGATGATTCGGTAATTGACACGTGTTAGAATAGGAAGCAGCAACTTCAGGCCATTTTTCTAACTAATTTTCAACTTTTTGGAGGTGTCATATAATCTAGTATAGTTAGATGTAAGTGTTTCCATTC